>CAHIKZ030000812.1:287500-312500 GCA_903632075.3 Acanthosepion pharaonis | reverse complement strand
AAATGACTGAAATAGGGTGAGATTAGACATAGGCTTAAAAAGGAAAAGAAATGAATAATAATATATCCCCACCCAAAGTAATTCATAAAAACAGATGAACAACTGGAAGAAATCTAAAAATACAGGTGATAACATTAAAGAAAGATCATGGAAATGGACTAAAACAACGTATAACGAATGGTTGGAAAGTATTTAATAAAAACACGGGCATAATGAAAAGCACTTTGCTTAAAACATAATGTGTATAAGAATGTATAATTCAAGCTTTGACACACATGTGCGATACATAGAAAATAACTAAATCACTTGGAAACAAACAGAAAGGCACATTGATCAATGGAAAGAGCAATGCTGAGTATAGACAGAAAGAGGTCAACGTGGATCAAAGAACATGACAATAGAAGTGATGTCATAGAATTGATTAAGCGGCATCGATGGAGGAGGGCGGGACGCATAACAAGAATAAAGCAAAAGGTTGTCTGACTGGTGCCCTGCAAACACTATTGTGCCGAAATGGAAGGTGAAAATAGTAGCACAAAAAATACATCGACCAGTTCAAGAAGATGTGGTACAATCACACCTCTTCTTTTAGAATTCCGGAGCATAGGTACAACACGAAGCTAGCAAGCTACTATTGAATGTTTAGGGAGAGATATAGCAAAGGTCCACGCATTAAATGGAGCATTTAAAAAAAATTAAAGACTAACATAATAGTCGAAAATACGTTTAGGCTATGCCAGGAAGAGAAACTGGCTATAGCAACATATAAAAATAGCAATAAATTGCTGAACAGGATGTCAGAGATCAAGACCAAATGCAGACATTTTAAGAAGTTCAGCTTGAGGTTATTTGAACCCGGTTAAAGTTAGAAATTTTTTCTCCCCCACTACTTACTAAAAATAATGAAAAAGTGGAAAAAAGAACTTCATCGGATTAAAGTCATGTTTACATTGAACTACACATGCACAAGAAGGAGAGGTGACATTGACATTTTATCATATTTTTTAAAAAATATGTGTTTAAATATATAGCCTAGCCAAATTCATTCAGTTTCTTTTTCGTTTTGCCTATATTATTATTATTATTTTATTAAGTATGCCACATTGTGATATCTGCCAAAAAGATAAAATGTTGTAAGAACCTGGACGTAAATTTACTGTGGATTATCTTAGCAGCTAAAGCACTTTATATATACTTGCATCTTAGTATATTAGACTATATAAATAAACACATATTCTAGAAAAATTAAATTTAAAGTTTAACATTTCAGCACCCCTCTCCTTCGTGCGCATGTGTACTTACATCAACGTAAACGTCACTTTAGATCGATGAAGTCCTAAAAGAGTTCTTTCTTCTTTGTCATTAACTTTCCTAAAATTGTTCAGTTATATGAAAAAAAAACATATATTATTATCTCAAACCTACACACACACATATAAATAAATTTGTGTCTCATATTTTGCCCAACTTGGCGGTTTTGCTAACTGTAGCTAGTTAATTTGCATATTCAGCATTAAAAATCAAATTGCAAAAATAAATGTTTTGTTAATGATTTCCAAACTGGCTTTTGAGATATACGTTTTATTTATTAAATGTTTTTATAATTAAATTTCTTAGTTATTCAAATAAAGCCATTTCTACGTAAAAGGGGGGGATTTATCATAGGATTTAGATGACGGTTAGAGAATAAATGGAAGCAAACAATGTATAAAGCAAATATAGCATTTTTGACATTTATAATAATATTATTAGAAAATTTAACGAATTAATTTTTCCATTTCTGAAATATTTATTTTTTAAAGGTCCATCCATAAAACTAATAAAAAAAAATCTTTACGCGATTTGTTTTTGTTTAATAACGGATTTATTTATCTATATTTTATTGAGTTAGCATAAAGAATAAAAATAAATAAATAATCGAAAATATCGAATGAGACAAAAAGACATAAATGGAAAAAAATTTACATAAATTTTTACATAAATGGATTTTTTTACACTTTAATATTCTTTTAATGTTTCTTCTCAGATTTTTAGGTTTAAGATTCGGTTTAGTAAACAAATTTATTTTTCTTGAAAAATGTATTTTTCTTTTATTTTAGAGAAAAATTGAAATCTTGAAAGTGAAGCATAAAATGAACTCTGACATTTTTGTACTTCACATAATATGAGAAGGGTCTGAAAAGTCCTAGGCCCAACCAAGAATCGTTTGTAAAAAAGATTAAGTTATTTTAGGAAGTGAATAAAACTAGACTTTTTCTGCGAATATGTGTATGTGCATGTGTGTGTGTGTGTGTGTGTGTGTGTGTGTGTGTGTACACGTTGATAAAAATGTGAAATTGTCAAAGTTACGTACGCCATAGTCTCAAAACATCGCTTCAGAAATGGCTTCGACAAGCAAAACTGGCAAGTAATTGAAACTTCTCTTTGTTAATACGGGATGGATTTTAGCAACCGAATGTGTGTGGAAAGAATTAAATGAATATCTTTGTATGGCTGCCATTTCATAAATATACATGCATATTTGTGATTAATACTAGTAAGTTCACTCATATTGCGCTCTTGCCGTAAAATCGATTGGTTCAAGCATACAAGATTTCGTTCGTGTGTACTGCTTAGTTTTAATGGTTTGTCAGTCATTGATCAGTGTTTAAATCGAAGAGCTTAAACATTTGTCGGTTTGATGGAAAATTTAACTGAATGATGCACATCACAAAAAAAGAAATAAAAAGGAAATATTAAATAAGATAGATAGATAGATAAAATCAAGTTTCGGGAAAAAGGGATTTAATAATTAAGAACTAGAACACAGACATATTTATCTATGGCCGTACATGAGATTTTGCTTATGAAAGTGCCTGTGTAATTCATATTTACTGAAGACATCAATGCATTTCATTATCTCCTCTTTAAATTTCAGTAATGGAGCAGAATTTTCGGATACAAGGAGAATAAAGCCTAAGATAAAATAAGCTTTAAGATCTGTGTGTGTCGCACCTGTCAAGACAGACTCCAGTTTAACTAATTTTTCTTGTGAACACCTACAGAATATGCCTCACACAATTACAGAGTCACTAATATCTTGCACAGAATCCTGTGAACAAGCTGGCTCTTTAGCCATATGCGATCTCCTTTACATATGAAATCAACTGCCTTCTCCAATTAGCAGGAAATGTGTCTCACTTGATCAAATGATACAGTATCAGTGTTTCACAGTTCAATGACGATGTTCACTAGCCCAGATGGAGTACAATGACCGATGACAGGGTAACGGTACTCTTGTTGGTCAACTATAGTATACGTTGTAAAATGCGTTGACTGATGACTTTGGGCAGAGGAAGCTTTCATAGATATAATTTAATGCAATAGTCCCCTCCGTTGTCATCCGTGTCAGTCGCCGACAGTCTTGTTCCTTAAAATTCTGTAAATTCTCATAGTTTTCTCATGCTGCTGTTATGCTCGAAATCCTTATATTCCTGATATGCAGCTCAGAGTAGTTGCCACTCACTTTTGGGCTCCTACATTGATTTTACATTAAAACGAAATTAAATCCACTGGATGTCATAACTATACTATTGTTTCACCTATTAAATTACCCATAAATCATCTGGCTGGATCTATTTCTACTCGTGGTAAACAGATCTTATCGACTACTGTCTTTCATGCATATTTGAAAAATATGTGCGCGTGTGTGCATATGTGTTCATTGTGATGACATTACAAACGGAATGACTGAAATGTAAAATTTTGCCAAATATAAATCTTAACTTCCAGCTTAATTAGTTGCTTTATTTAGTGTTTTATTTAAACAACAACCATGTGGCTGTTGAATAGGGTGCCATGCTTTGTAGTACTTTACTATTTTAAAAATGAATTTTATTATTTTGTACAATAGTAATATCAACTTCATGTCTTTACTTTCATTGATGACACTTACACGATTATATTCCAAACAGTTACCCCGAAATTGTCAATGAACACTCCGATGAAAACGTTAATATTGTGATTATATATATATATATATATATATATATATATATATATAACCGAATGAGTAAATATAGGTAGGTATACGAGCGAAGGGTCGTATTCAAATACATATGAATACTCTATAGTGTACAAAGCAACCATTTTTTTAAAGTAATTCTGGGCATAAATTCAAATTCAAAATTAAACTACAATTCATTTCCCTATTTTGACTATAATAATATTCAACACCAACAGTTATATATCTCGCGTGAACCAGAAATAAAAAAAACAGTGTCAACCCAAAATATGAATAAAAAATAAATATTCCAGGACTTGAAAATTGCTTCGGCATGAAACTCTGAGTAGTACCATTAATTTAAGATATTATGTATATTTCTTAACACACACACACACACACACACATATATATATATATATATATATATATATATATATATATATATATATATATATATAGTGGACTCTCCTATCTCTGATACATTAGCTCAGTCTTCTTTATGTTGATAGTGAGTCCAAATGCTTTTGCTGTTTCAGAGAATTTATCAAAGATAGTTTGAATGTCTTATATATATATATAATTACAGGATTGGTAAAATTCCGATAACCAAAAATACTATTCTTAAAAGAGTGCTCAATACCAAGTAGAGAAAATAATATTTATTCAAAATTATAATATATGCATGTTATAACATCACTACAAAAATTGCAATTTTGTTTCAACACTACTGATGTGTTATCAAGGAACGGTGTTTATTGCAAAATAAAGAGTTCAAAAACCAACTAAACCCCCATAAGTACGGGAAATATTGTCACGTAACCTATGGTAAACAATCAGAATACAAGTATATGGTTATTCAAAATAACGTAACAATATACCCTAAGTATGATCTATTAGTGCATTAAAGTTAAAATTAGATTAAATTAGAAATCAATATAATATATAAAGTTTTAATTTCACAGCTAAATTTAAAATTTAAAATTACAAATGTCAAATTCTAAATCTAACCGAGCATCAAGTTTAATATTATTACCAAATTATTCAGAAATGAAACTAGGAGAAAAAAATATATTGTTCTCAGCGAAGTGCCAAATTATCAGTTAAGTTCGATGTTGATGTAAGAAGTGTCTACGGTCGCTACACTTATTTGATACAGGGAAGTCAGAATTCAAATAAGGAGGTGGACAGGACAAACACATTCACATCCTAATACACAAACACGTATATATAATCAAAATATATCAGCACGTAAATATAAGGACGGATATTCACACAGGAAATAGAAGGAAAAATTCAAAAAAGGAAAATGAAAATAAAAATAAAGAATAAAATAAGAATAAAAAGAAGAATAATGACAGACAAACATATAAAAAAAAAACAGGCTAAAGAAAATTATGTCAGACACATGTATATAAAGGTAATAACATATAAAAGCATTCCCACACACGTATCTATATACAAATAATCAGACTCACCAAAATTCAAGCATGAATACACTAATAAAACAACACAAGCCAACTATCAATGTATTACATACACAAGTGTGGAGAGAAAAAAGGGGGAGCAAATAAAGGTAAAAAGTGCAAATACATGGATATGTAGGATGCATACATATGAAGTTGATATACGCATATCAAGCTATAGACAAAGCAAAGGAAAAACATCTATACATACACACACATATATACAAACACACACATAGCCATACCTATATAAAAAAACGAACAAAGTCACATGCCCAAACAAAATACCCACGCATACATACAAAACCCCGACATATATACAAATATAAAAACACATACACGTACCCACACATACACAAATATATGCCTATACACACACACACACATATATATATATATATATATATATATATATATATATAAGCAAATGTAAATGGATATAGATCCGACAGAATGAAGAAAAATTTGGAAAAAACAAACAAAAATCCTTAAATGCAATTATGTTGTTTAAAATGAATGAAATGTCGACGTCTGACGTTTCGGTTTGATAAACCTTTTTCAAGACAATATTCATTAAAATACAATTCAGTTCAATTTGACAAAGACGATTAAAGCGAAACGTCAGACGTCGACATTTCATTCATTTTAAACAACATAATTGCATTTAAGGATTTTTGTTTGTTTTTTCCAAATTTTTCTTCATATATATATATTTAAACAGATTTCTCGTACTGCCAAGTCTAATCAGACATTTGAGGAATAAAAAATATGGGATCATATTAAACATAAGATACAACAGTATCCGCGTTTAAAACATAAAATGTAAGGCGCCTTTCGACCGACACATTTTCAAACACAATCGTCGGTAATCTAAAACAGAGTACTAACAAGAAAAACTTTTTTTTATTAATACCGTAATAAAACAAGATGGTAAGTGGGGAAAAAAATTATTTTGCCTCAAATCATGTAACCGTTCCCCCAAATAAGGCCAACTTAAACTTCATCTCCCGTTGTACGCAGAGGGCCGGCCTACGTATGTTGATAATAACAGACTCCAAAATGTCGAGGTGGAGTCTGTTCCTAGCCCTGTGCAATACCAAAAAGAAATGGGGAGAATACTCAGTCCTACAAACACCAGAATTTAATAGATGTTCACCGATAGCAGAGGCATGAGTCTGCGAACACCCGGATGTCACAAACTCATGCCTGCGCACGCAGCCCGGGACATGTTGGGCGATTCTAACCTCAAGCCTCTGGATAGTTTTTCCCACATAGTCGAGCCCGCATCGACATTTCAATTGATAAATAACTAAATTATTATGGTAGGTAGGCAAAACATCCTTACGGCAAGGCGGGGAAGGCCCTCCTGGTAGTAAATATGTTCCTGACTGTAACGGCATTATAACACCGTTTAATGGATGAAGAGATCTTATCAGCGTATGTCTGACTCTCAGGACCAATCCAAGGGAGCCTGACATATATAGGACATTTGGAAGGCCCATATTTCTTAATTTCATTGAAATATATATATATACAAATACAAACGCATACACCCACATACATACATGCATATACATATATAAAAACCAACACACATACTCACGTGTGCAAATATATGTACCAAACAGATGTAGAAACAACCATATATATAAATATACATACATATTTACCTAGATAACCATTACGAATTCAGAGTCCATGGAAAATTAATGCATTAACGATCACAACTATTGAATATCAACATAACAATATATGCCAAATTAAATCGCTAGCAAATAAGGGTAGGTTATAAATCGATGGTTACAATAAAAATATAGATACATAAATATAAATAAAGAACCAATAATAATAATAATAATAATGCAAACATACAATACCATTCTGTTATTATTGATAATATTATTGCTTCTATTACAAGGTAAGTGTGAACCATGTCTACAGTTAAAAGTAAGTTTTAAATTTAAATTAATTTAAAGAGATTAATCCTATCATTAAATTTAATAATTTCCAATTTTTCCCTAAGACAAAGTACAAGGAATTACAGGTTCGAGACCTCCTAATTAATTTCCATTTAACTGTAGGAGTTTTGTTTTTCTCTTTTAAACTTCAAAAGTACTTGGCAACGATGTATATTTTTATTAAGTATTATTGTTGAAAGATAGTACATGTTGGTGCCAACGGGTTTTGAACAAATTGTTAATGCTTCCAATGTAAAATCTTTTAATACTCGGGTTTTTAAGTGTAGAAATAGTAGTAAGATAAACTAGGGAACTAGCTAAGCAATTATTTTGTAGTGGGTAAACATTGAAATTCCTACAATTACATCCACTGGTATCATTATACTTATTATCATTTATTACACCATTGTAATACGTCATGTTTTTTTTTAAATTTTTATACTTGTTGTTAGAACAAGAGAAAGACAGAATTGTGCCAACTTTGTAAGTCATGGATGGGTCTCGCCTTAAAAACTAATACTAAATATTCTAAATTTTAATTTTCCTACTTTCTGGCGATGAATAAAAACCAGTTAAATGTAGTTAGAAAAACTTTAGTTACGTCTGTGGTCCTTCTTTCTTTTATGACATAATGTTTAGCTTCCGAGAATGTAAATGTATTGATGTTATAGTGAAAGACTTCCCTCTGGTTTAATCATAACAGACCTTACCATACAATGTTTATATTATCAATTTCCAAACAACAACGTTACATTCTATTCAAAGAAATCCAATACAAAGTCAGAGATACTTGAACATTATTAGAATGTGATGCCTAAGTTCTTTCAAAGTTCAGAGAATAAATTCACTCGAATTATTTCCAGCGGTAGAGTTAGAGACGCCATCATTCAACGAAGTGAACTTACTAATATATACATATAAATGTTTGTGTACTGATAACAATCAATACATAAGCATTTATATGTATATATTAGATATTCGCACGTATTTATGAACATTTGAGAGAGAAGGTCCAATGGATGACCGTGGTAAACTTATTAAACGAGTTAATTTCAGAAACGGCTGAACACGAATTCCATCCACACTGTGTAGTTTACAAATGTTGTCTTGTACGAAACAAAAACCCATTTTATACAATTTTGATATATATGTATGAATAATATATGTATGATATTAATATTAATGTATATGTCCCTGCACCCCCACCCCATTAGTATATCTGATAGTCAATTTCTTGAGAGCAACTCTCTGCGTCTGCTCGGTCTCACGTTGACTGCTGACCTGAGATGGAACAAATACATTGAGTCAATTGAGACGGATATGTAATGTAGTTGGCCCTGATCTGGCATCTCGTCTACAGTCACTCTCTCACAGACGCGCCGTCGCCTCTCTGTCTTTTTTACAAATACTTTCATGGTAATTGCTCCGATGAGCTGCTTTCACTGGTTCCCAGACTCAATGAATTCAAGCGCCCTACGAGGCTGGCATCCCGCTCTCACCCTTTCACTGTAGAAACTTTTAAATGTAGCCGTCTCTTCTACTCCAATAGTTTCATACCTCGCACCTCTCGCCTGTGGAACACCCTTCTCAATTACTGTTTCCCTGAGAGCTATAATCTCCAACTATTCAAATGTAATGTCAATCGACATCTCCAGTTACCTTGATCTATTCACTATCCCTCTCCTCATCCTTTCTTCTATCACTCCTATCTGCTCTCGCTCCAAATCTTCTGCAACCCCCTGCATCCTAGTGGCTTCACGCCTTGCTCGAGGCGTAATGCTTAAAAAAAAATATGTATGATTAATATATGTGCGAATACCGTAATCAGAAATATCGACAAATCCAAATAAATTCCAAGCTGTATATGAATCAAATATTTCTCTCATATTATCTTTCTGCCTGTCATAATAAAATTAGTAAAACAAAAATTTTATTGGGAATATAATTTTGAACTTGAGAACCTATAGAGTCAATGATGTGAACAAATTATTAGTTTCAAAGTAATTCCCTGAGAAATGGGTTATTAACATAGTGTAAAATAACTTCTTTTGGAATTAAATCAGATTAAAGAATTTTTTGGCTAGAGTAGTTTAATTTTCTTAGTATGTTTCTTTACAATAATTAAAAACAAACACAAAACCGCCAAAATCTAAACATATCTCATGGAGAACACTTCGATTAGTAAAGATTGTTAAATCTTGATCCGATTCAATTTCTGTAGATTAGACCAGATTTTCAGAAGCTTGAGAGTCATTTCAATCTAAAATAACTTTTTCCATTTTGAAGAGAAATTGAGTTGACATGTTAATATCGTCAGATTTCAGTAAACTTACAGGTCTGGTTAATTGTGCTTAAAAGAGGCAAAATAAATTAAACTCACAGAAAGAGACAGAAAACAGGGACATATGGAAATTTTAGATATTTTGATACATGAATTTATATGTTACACTTATTTTAGATATTATGTGTTTATGTATTTTGAGAACTTCTCTAAACTCCGAATTATTTTCGATAATTTCAAATGTTTTACAAAATATCTGTTTTAAGCAGCTATCCTCATCGAAACAGTTTGAGAGCTGAAGTACACACATTAGCCAAAAGGATTCTCATGATAAAATGCATGAAGATATTTACTAAGTTTAGCTTACTCCGATGCACAGTTAGATGGGAAGATTCCGCAAACTTTCCAGGTGGATAATATATGTTTGTGTTTCAAGATTTTTTAATCACTGACGTTCTACTGATGCGAAATATACAACTAATTTTACTACCAAGGTAAATCCTATGCTATAACACATATGTATAAATTTCCCATCCTATATCTTTTTAGCCTATACCTTAGTGTTGTTAATAATTGTGGCTTTCAAAAGCAGTTATTAAATTTGGTTCACATTAATTCTTCCATTGAGATTGTTTTGTACCAATCTTTCTTGACACCAACACAGATCAAAGATGATCGTTTGTCAACATTGTTTCTCCCTATGATTATAAGTTCTTTTTCTATTTTATTTGCGATTTTTTGATATTAATAAAAATTTATTTGTAGAAACACGTACGCACACAAACACACACACACACACACGCACAATGAAAAAATCAATCTAACACCAATGAAAATCACATAAATTATTTTTTAATTTAATATAAAAATAATAAAAATGAGAAAATCAGCAGTCAATTTCTGATACGTCATGACAAGTGATGCGGTTTATCAATATTTTCGTTGTGTCAGCATTATAGTTCGTATTTATCCATACGTGGGGGCGGGTTCGTGGGCACCAGAGCATATCCATACCATGGTGGGCCATCACGTTTAGGGGGTCAGGCCTCCTCCGGTTTTTTTATTTAATTATTTTTTATTTATTCATTTATTTATTTTATTTTATTTTTATTTATTTATTTTTATCTATTATTATTGTAATTATTATTATTATTTAATAATAATAATAATAATAATAATAATAAATTCTCCTCCGATCTTAGATCTGCAAGATTTAGTTTGAACAGATACATTTGCCTATCAGACGAACACAAATGAAAACTAACATTGATTTCTGAGCAGGTATTCCAAGATTACTCATCAAATAGCAATTACCCCGTGGTTGATAACCGAACATTTAGTAATCAGTGTAAGCTGCAGGCCATTGATTTCCGATGGAAACTTTGGAAGTGGCAAAAATAGCCTACCCCCGTTGCTTGTAAGTGTAATAATTATTGTCCCAGATAAAAGGGGTAATTTTTTTTTATGACTGATACCGCCAATTACGAATTACTAATAACACAGCAACAGTCAAATCCTTCCACAATCAGATCATTCATTGCATTGGATTCATATTTGATGCTTTCAAAGTACGACTGTTATGTGAAAGTGAATTTTCGAATGAATTAATGACCAAAGTAAAATAAAATTCATTTCTATAAGTGTTTATGATTTTCACTTTTATCATAGCATGATCATAGAATGTTTAGCGGAATTAATCAACTTGCGTTTATTAACGGACATGTCTTATGTTGAGGAATCGAAAGGAGAGGGAAAAGATGCACCCCAATTTTATATAAACGCAGTAAAATCTTTAGATAACAATCAAAATCTATAATTCATGCAGTGATCCCTTAGAAATGTGCTAAACTAAAATTAATCACTGGTACCCACGTCTAATGCCATTTCTGAATGAAAGCATTCGTTTGTGTTACAAAATAAATAAATATATAAAGAAAACGCTGGGTATGGCAAGTTTGGTTTATTTGTATTTATTTTCATTTTTTATTATTGTTCTGACAATTCATTTAACAATATATAAAAATACCTTGTCAGACTCATATTTAATAAAACTATATATATATATATATATATATATATATATATATATATATATATATATATATATAAGTTTGGAATAGTAAGAGTGTACGTAATAACTGTAAAAAAAAAGTTTCGTCTATTTGATTAACATTCCCCACTGAAATATTAGGTTGGCCGAAAATTTAATTGGGTTATTAATTAGATGTTCTACTTAACAAAACAACTGTTGGCTTACAAGAGAAAGAAATACTTGATTTGGAAAATGAATATTTTCCTAATTATTAAACAACAATTATTCGTGTACTGTATCTAAATATGTACACACACGCACACACACATTGACTGTGCCAATGGCTTAGGGGTAAATTCTCCAATTGATACCAAATCAGTCGGGTTTCGATCCCGGCATGAGACAATCGGATATCTAGCCACACTGATTGGCTGCAAACAGACAGTGGATGACAAATATATATATATATATATATACATTGTGAATTCATATAGTGATCCCTCACTAATTCGCGGTTCTACTATCGCGGATTCACGCCTTCGCGGATTTTTAAAATATTTATATGGAAAATATATCGCGTAGTTTCTGGAAAATTCTAGAAAATATATGAATACCTAAAATTTTTCACTAAATCCATTAAAATATTAATAATAAATATTATTTCCTAGTCTAGGAACAACAAAACAAGCGTAAAATAGCAAAAAATCATATATAGGTGTATTTGAACTTGTAACTCACATGACCCCCCAAAAAAACCCCCTGAAGAACCCTCTAGAATGTGCATACAGTATCCGCGTATTCTGTTGGTGAGAAAATGCAATATGTACCATCTCGGTGACGAAGTGTGTTGTAAGACGGGCTGTGATTGGTACAATGGAGAGATACGACGAATCACAGCTTTCTATTTTGTAATCTGGCTTGTGATTGGTGCTTTGACCGATGCTCAGATCCGCAGCATCTTCCCTTGTCTCTCTCTCGCGGCCATTTCACTTCAAGCTTTCGAGCGGTTTACCGTACTACTTTACGCTGTGCATGAATTTTTTTTTTTTTTTTTTTCGTTTCTTTGCGTTTCATCCCGTGCAATGTCTCCCAAGCGCGCTGCTTCTTCTAAGGCTGGTACTGAACCTAAACGCAAACGAAGAATGATGACAATCGCTGAGAAGGTGAAACTTCTGGATAAGTTGAAGGAAGGGAGAACTTTCGCTGCCGTAGCCCGCATTTTAGCGTGAACGAATCTACCGTTCGCTACACCAAGAAGGGCGAGGTAACATTAGGAAGACGACTGACATCGCTTTCGGTGAAGTCGGTGGTTACGGCTCATCCGTATGGCAGTTGTTTTGGCCGTATGGATAGCCGACTGCCGAAAGGAGAACATAGCCTTGAATACAAACGTCATCCAAACAAAGGTTAGAAACCTTTACGAGACTTTTGCCGCTAAGGAATCTGATGATGACAGTGGCAACCACGAAGAAAAGGAAGAAAACGAAGACGACTTAGAAGATCCGCAACAAGGGAAGTCCAGTGATTCACAACCTAAAAACGTCCTTTTTCTGCTAGCAAAGTGTGGTTTGCTAAGTTTTAGAAACGGCCTAAAAAGCGTTTCCCTGCATGGCGAGGCTGCTTCTGCTGACACGAGCGCTGTTGAAACATACGTGAAACATTCAAGAAGATTATGTCCGAAGGTGGATATAAACCCGAACAATTTTTTAATATGAACGAGACGGGCTTGTTTTGGAAAAGAATGCCGTCGCGAACTTTCCCTGTACAAAGAGGAAGCAAAAGCCTCTGGTTTTAAGGCATACAAGGATCGTGTGACCCTCGTGATGTCTACCAACGCTGCGGGATTTTTGTTAAAGCTAGGACTTATTTACAAGTCTAAAAACCCCAAGGGCTTTAAAAAACAAAAACAAGAATCTGCTACCTGTACATTGGATACACAATCCAAAGGCGTGGATAACGAAGATGCTGACCTTCGACTGGTTCCACCAGTGTTTTATCCCGCAAGTCAATGTGTATCTATTAGAGAAGGCTTGCCATTCGAAATCCTTCTCCTTATGGATAACGCTGGTGACCACGCTACTGATCTGTCGCATGAGGGCATTCAGACTGACTACGTCACTTATTCAACCAATGGACCAGGAGGGGGTATCGGGCGTTCAAGGCATTATACACGAGGAATGTCCTGGCGAACCTGGTTGCTTCTGTGGATACCGCCCAAGAAGACGAAGACGAAAATTTTAACTTGAAGGCATACTGGCGGCAATACACAATTGCCACGTGCCTCCAAAATATCCAGAAGGCATTGCAAGAAATGAAGCCTGCCACCATTAACGCTAGCTGAAAGAATTTGTGGCCCGAAGTTATTTACGACGACAAAGGATTTACACCTGCCGAAATCTAAAAATAATCCGCAGTACAAAAAGCTTTGCAATTGGCCGCGATCATTGGAGGTGACAGCTTTGCAAACATGACCACGGGGAGACATCGACGAGTTATTAGACTGCCACTCCAACCCGCTAACCGACGCAGACCTCGAAGACTTGACGAAGTCGGCCAGCGAAGAAGAAAAATTGAATAAAACGCAGTACATTATCAGTCGTTTTTATAAAATCTCTATCTATCTATCTATCTATCTATCTATCTACCTGCCTGCCTGCCTGCATTTATATATATATATATATATATGTGTGTGTGTGTGTGAGAGTGCCTACAGCGGTAACACTGCAATAATGAAGCAACCCATGAAGATTATAGTCACGAGCAATGGTTTGTTAGATTAGCTTACAAAACATTAATTTACCGTAGATGGACGAATCTAACGTTACCACAAGAACATTGCACTCACTGACAATTTATAGCACAGATGGATAAAAATAATATAAAAATAAATAAAGATTCTACAACAGAAATTGTAAAAGTTTTTATTGATCACTATTATAAGAGGCTGATTGCATTAAATGTGTGTGTCAGAGTTGTTCTTGTAAATTAATATCTTACTTTGGTGTACAGAAAGAATACCTGGATACATACAATATGAACGCTTACACTTATAAAAGATTAAACAGTTCACTTTTGCCTTTTTCACTTTCTACTTCGTTTATTATAACACTTTCATAATTGAATTAATTATGGAGAGTTAACAATCTATTTAATATAGAGGCAATCTTTTTTTATTGCCATTTACTGCAACTTTCGAAATTTTGTATTTTATTTGATATTTTTGTTTTTTGTAATTTATTCTGTATTGTGGGACAATTTTCAGTGCGGGTGATACACAACGGACTGTGTTCAGATTAGTCAATAGAGTAAATTGAACAAAATGGCTGACCAATAAATTGATAAATTTGTCACATTATTTCCTTTACATAATTTCTTCTGTGCTATCTACTGTCCTTTTTTATCCTCTTCCTTCCCTCACGTATTTTATGCCTTATTTTTTGCTTTTTTAAATTTTAAATTAATCTTGCTAATCACTAATGTTTCTTTTTCACTTGTTCCCTCGCTTCCTTTAACTATTCGCTTCTCTGTCCCGCTTTCTCTCTCCTACTTAATTTTCTTAATACTTCTTAAATCTCTTTGATTTTATCCTTTTTGTTCTTTATTCACACTTCATCTCATTATCATGTGCTCTCTTTTCTCCCTCTTTTTTTTTTTACTGCCTCATTTTCTTTTGCCCTTTCCACTCTTTCAACTCACTACTTTTTTAAATCTCTGTTTCTTCACTTTTCCGTCTATTCGTGAAAATCTTACTTCCGCTACCTCGAAATAATTTCATCACCAACCATATGCAAAAAACTGGTTACGTGCCTTTTACAACAAAAATGAAAACTCGCTTATGTTTTTGTAAGTTTAGTTTCTTCTAATTCTTGACAAATAGATACATTTTCAGTAATTCAGTTTCGTTATTTTAAGTTTAAATGGATAATGATTACAAAAGACATTGATTTTTGTTAAGTTTCGTCATATTAAATTTTTATCAAAACGTTTTTAATCAGTCTATTCTTCGGCTATTCGTGTAATAAACGGTTAACTACAATCAAATAACAGTAATAAATATAGAAACATAATATTCGGAAGTTTAGAGCTGCTAATCCTGCATTGGGCCATCATCGGCGAACTTGGATTCATGGGATATGAGTTAGAGTTTTAACCGAAATTAATTCTATATTCTATATTCGTGCACATTCATTTTACGTCAAAATATGGTGCAAAGAGCAACAAAAAGATAAAGAAAATAATTAAACCAAATAATAAATTACTAACATATGGAATTAGATAGAATAACTGTATCTGAATCAGATTCAAGTCTTCTTTTCATCATCACTAATGCATAGCAGGCATCATAAGGAAGGAAACAGAGACAACGGAAAACAACGCATGAGAAGTGGATGACAAAACGTGGTCTGGGGAAGGTGGCAGAAGGACGAAATTTATTGAGAACCACAAGGGATAGGGGAATTGGTGAGCCATGATCGCTTACGTCCTGAAAAGAAAAAATAAATATGTATATATTAATAAATATACATAATACACTACGCGTATAATTCGGAGCTTCATGCTCAATGCAATCCATATATATATATATATATATATATATATATATTAGAGGAGACTGAAACAAAAACGTGTTAAAAATCTCTACAGAATAGCAATCGTGTTTCAACACTACAAATGTGTCTCCGAGGGCTATGGCAAATTACTGGTGAGTGAACGATTAATTTAACTTCAAAAGTGGAATACTTCCTCTTTTCTTTTTTTTTTAAAAAAAAAGAAAAAAAAATAAATAAAAAAAAAAACAGGATTAAAATGAGGTTTGTTGATTAACCAATCAAATGTGACCAACGCTAAATTCAAACTAACCGAAAAATTACATGGTTACATTATTCCGTAAAATATATAGTAGTATTATATTCAACTTTCATATATATACTAGTATTATATTCAACTTTCACAAGAAGTTAAAGGGAAAGAGGTAGGAAGGTAATCTAATATAATGTTAACGGTCACCTTCCTACATAAAATTTTGTAGGTGATAATTAAAAACCTTTTTAAGAAACTGGCAAATATCTTAATCGCTTCAAAAAAGGAAATCAGATCATAAATACAAAACTACTTTTGCAAATTAATATGCAATCGTTAAGTAAAGAGTATTCATATAAGATGCTAATAATACTATCTAATCAATGTAACATGTTCATAATACTGACTTAACACCTGTACATATATATAAGATGTTAATAATACTGATTAGACATCGATAGAGGGCTATATTAAATCTAAATGAAATAAATAGAATAGTAAGTCATATAACGTGAACCGCAGTCCATCTACTAAATTATTACTATAAGGAAAAAGTATTATCAAATTCAAAGTTTAACCATATTGTAGACTATGCTTACAATTTACAGTTAATTGACTTCTTTGTTTTAATAAAGAGATTTCTTTTCAGAAAATCTGAAATTTTCTAATTTCTCATGTAAGCATCAAAAACAGGTTCATTTAAAGATCTACATGTTCTAGCTTCTTTTTAAATTTTGCTTTTTACCGTAGGAGTTTTATTAGCTTCTTTTAAATTCCAAAATAATTTAGAAAGAGATGTACTATTTTTATAAGTACTATTGGTGAAAGATAAGATATACTGGTACCATTTAATCTTAAAACAATTCTTAGTACTACTAATATAAAATTTTTCAAGAGTCGAATTGGTTATAATTGGAGTGATTAAATATTGGGTTAGCCTTATTTTTCATATAAGGTTAGAATACACCATTAACAAGATCTAACGTAACATCAAGAAAATCTACTCATTTAGCATTAGTAGTTATCTTAACCTTACGATTTAAATTTTTTAGTTCTCTATGGATCATTTACCTTAACTTGTCAACCTTAATTTTAATTTTAATAGAATTTTTTACTACTATAACCTGTATAACCCTATATTATTAATATTAACATCGTCATAAGCGCTAAGATTATACAGGATAAATAAACCCACCAGGTCAGAAAACTCTGTAGAATCTAATGATCCCATAGAAATATCAAAGTGATCATCAGCGTTTTTAACCCACTGTTCATTGTTGTTAATGAAAACAGATATTCTACAGTTCATTATTATATTCAGTTCTTCACTAAAAATATTAGAATATTCTTTGGCAAATTCCAAAGATAATGTAAAGAGATCCTTGGAAATAGAGGGGTGAAAATCCACGATATTAAATTGGAAAAAAAAACAAAACTTTTTTTATTGTTAATTCCTTTGAACCAATTAATGACATCTGCGGTACCAGTCCATTGTAAAAGTCTAAAGCGTCGTTTAATTTATTTGCTAACTCTATCTAGGATAACCTTGCTGATCCATCGGATTTCTGGTCTGGTAGGGTTGATAATCCTCGTAGGTCTAGTTTATGATCTTTAATTAGGATATACGATTATTTGGTACAGAGCTTACTTGCTAATTTTAAGTTTATCAGTTATATTTTTACGAGCAGTGTTAATTCTATCAACTGAATCAATAGTGTTAATATTCACCTTCTTATAATTTTTAATTATTTTTTTTAATTAAAGCGTTATAATCTTTAGGATTAAATTTATAAAAATTAGCATTTTTGTCAGATTTAACAAAAAATTTGCTAGATCTATGAATATCTTTAACAATAGAGTCTAAATGCCCCTGAAAATGATGCCTATTTTTATGAAAAGAAATATCGTTAATAATGCTTAGTGGATAGTTTTCAAAACCGTGTAATGAGAGGTTCAGTTTTCAAACTTTCGAAGCCATAAAGATCCGATATATTTGAAAGATCCCGATCAAGAAGGACGAAGTGAGCCTTCCATCACATTCTTACATCTTTAGTTTTCAAAACTAGTTTTTCAAAATATTCCCGTTTTTTTGTTTTGTATTGGGAAGGTTTTTAGCGAAACCCTGAATTTATTTTTGCCATGCTTGAGTATTAAATAAATGTAAAAGGTGCTCCACCGTAAAGGGAGCGAAATATCCAGGTAAAGTGAGAAAAAATGAAGTATAATCCCACTGCCTGTAACATTTAATTTAACAGCGTAGAGCGAAAAATTATTTATTATAGGAGATTAAATCAAAAACATAATGAGTCCTCTTTTAAATTAAATGTTATGGACAGTGGAATTATACTTCAATGTTCTCATCTTACTTGGATATATATATATATATATATATATATATATATATATATATATATATATATATAATATAAATATATGGATATAGATCCGACAGTATGAAGAAAATATATACGGAAAAAACAAATCATGTGTATTTTTTTTGTTTTTTTTTCAGGTGTTTTTTTTTTTTTCTTTTTTTTTGAATTTGTAGGTCTGATGAATTGGATCGTATTTACGATTCCAATGGAATAAATTATGACCATGGAATATTAGTGTTTAAGCCTTTTTATTATATATATATATATATATATATATATATATATATATATATAACTCGAAATTTGTGAATGAGCATCATAGACATGTTTTTACATGTAACCTGAGAATCAGTCAAAATAATAAAAAAAAATACTGCGTAAATTGTTATAAAAATATACATTTTAATATTCGACAATCCAAAACGATCAACTGGGGAAAATGTCGGGGAAATTGTTGAAGGTTTATAAGAATGCGTTATAAGAAAGAGAGAGTAACATCTAAATATGACAACATCCAGCCAGAGGATTTAATTCCTTGCCAAAATGCGGTTCTGAAAAAAATGGATGTTTAAAATATTGTTGCTGAAACACAAAATTAACGATAACCCTGAAAACTTTCATATATTCCATAAAAATCTCACCGCTCTTGTGAATATTCGTTCCCATTTTTTTTTGTTATATGTGAATGCATATACCATAAATCCCCATGTATAATACGCAAGTTTTTCTAAAAATAATAAGCAAAATTAGCGGTGCGTATTATGCATAGCTATAAAAAATCTTTAAAAAATTGCCGTTTCATAAGTCTATTTCAGTTGCGAAATGATTACTCACCACCAAAATACGACAATTTGACACTAACATTCGACGATTGCGACCCCATAAGGATGTCAAATACAATCACATGTACCTAACAATATTTACAAATGTAAAATAAAATATTAATTATCATAAAACTTAATTAGAATAATATTATTCTATGTTTAAAACGATTTTTAATACGAGTAGGAAACGATGGCCCTAATAAAATTGGAGAGGTACAATTTATAGGGTTTGATTACTAAACAAGGGGTGCGTATTATGCGTGAGTAGAAACATTTTCCTACATTTTCAGCACAATTTTAGGGGTGTGTATTATGGATGAAGGCGTATTAAACATGGGGAAATACGATATATATATATAAATACAGTAGCGGCCATAATATAAGGAACGGAAACAACAAAGACATAAATATGTGTATTACTTAAAAAGTAATGCATGATTAGCAATGAAATTTATACCGAATAAAGATTAGGGTGTAATGCATAAATATTATACAAAGTTACAAAAATTTAATAGTTTGTGTTTTTTTAAATAAAGATTAAATGGAACAAAGGAAATCAGCTACTGGACAAAAGTTAAGGAACGATGTTAATAATATTCATAAACTTTTAATTTACATTGTTTAAAAACTCGATGGAGCTTTTCAACAATAAGTAAAAGTTCATTTACCATCAGGACTTTATTTTTAAGCAATATGGCAAATTCTACACGCAAAAGGCTCTCTTTTGAAGAAAAAAAACTCATTATCGCTAACTATCAAGAAAAAAGTCAATTTCAGAAATTTCTGATATTGTTCATAGGTCTAAAAGTGTCGTTCATCGTGTAATTAGCAGGTATAAAACCGATAAAACGTTAGATGCAATGTGAATTGGATTATAGTTTTACGCGCACACTTGGGTTTATCATCAAGTCAGGAAGTAATGCCTAATGAGAGCTAATCTAGCAGATCATTACTATTGAGCAATCTGTACATCTTGCCTTGTGTCAGACTTTGGTAACTATTTGTCAGGAACCCGAAATATGGATTACTATATGTGTTTCTTGTTTGTTATTCTTTATTTTTGTTACCTTGTAATAAATGTTAAAATTCCTAGAATGGACAAAATTACAAAACTCTTATCAATGAATTCTCCACCCCTCTTTTTCTCTCTTATTTTCTTTTTCTGTCTTTTTGTTCCTTCTTTAGAGCAGGTTGTCAAATAAAAATGCACTTCGACCTCTTCTTACTTACCGCTTTAATGAAGCCATTAACAGAATTCTTTCTTCACTGTTTACATTCAATTAGTCACTTGAATGAAGAAAAGTGATCAGAAATGACTGTTAACATGAGTTGTTTCTTTTCATTTTCTTCCCGTTGATATATTTTTGTTTTATGTCTAATCACTTTTTCCTTCAGCTGTTTACACGGAAAACAACGAATGTAATTCTGTATTTTGTTGTTCATTTGTTTCTTTAAATTTTTGTCATCACTTTCAGTTCTTTTTTACTTTCATTGACTGAAAAAGCTGTACTTCCGTAGAAAGCAATGCAAGTGGTTTTATACCGGACTTAATTTCAAAATTTACTCTATTTATTTATGTCTTATATCGACATTTATTTCTTATTTGTATTAGTTCTTTATATTTACTGTTTACTGTCCTTATTGACTCTTGCTTTTTTCCCGTCTAAAATTAGACGAACAGAAAATTATTCTCTCGACATGTTAGTTACATTACATAATTAAACGAAAAAAAACGACCATTGAAGTATCTCAAAAAATCATACAATGTTTAAAAATTAATCTATCTATTACTGTTAGAATGATTTACATTTCGTAGAATTGATAAGTTTATCAAAACTTGTTTGACTACCAAAGGAAAAAATAAGGTATTAAAACCAATGTAAGTAAAACGTCTTGTAACTTGGGGTCACTTACGTGAATTTAAACAATTCTAACCCTGAACATTTTAGTTTATTCAAATTTTTATAGTTTTTCTTTATACTTATGTCGGATTTGTCTTAAGAAATTTAATTTTAAAAATATCACGCCTTTTATTTATTTTGTTTAATATTATAATGTATACAGTCTCGTGTTTATTTGATAACATTTTACAGTGCCAAATTTATTTTAAAAATGTCCAATTGTAAGGAATCTTGTCACATAATATTAATTTCATATTTTCTTCTTGATAATGACACAGATTTTTAACAATAAAATATTAAATGTCATGCATGATTCGTGATTTTGTTTTTCACGGGTGTCTTAGTTATTCTAACTTGTAATGATGGAAATTCAATTTTGTATTGAAAATGCTAAATTAATCTTCAATTGAAAATCGACGCTAAAATACATATAACTTTGACCCAGGATATAATTGTTCAAAATGTTGGATTCAAAAATGTTGGATTCAAAAAGTGGTATGCCAAATATTTGGATTCTTAGCACACTTAGAAACTTGTATCCCCGAAAATAGTAAAGTGCCACTTTCTATGTAAGTTACATGAAAAGATTGTCTTAGAGAGCAAGAAATATTAAATAATACATTTGAAAGGAACAGATCGGAGCGAGATAAAAATTCCCCAAGTCAGAGAATGTTTTTTTGTTTAATGGTATTTAATGTAGTGAAATTAAAGACTTGCAGAGATTCTTTAATACTTATCTCAATGCTAGTTTTCGAAATTTCAATGCAAAAAGGAAACATGGAAATATATAATCAAATATATATTTTCATTATTGTTTGACACCTAAGGTAACCAAAGAGACACCACTAAATGTTTTGAAGTTGTCTTAAAATTTTACCATGGTAGCGTAAGTATTTATCTACTTCCATGAAATAAAGGCAAATAATATATGAAGTTTAACACGAGGAATATGACAGATATAATGTAATAAGCCTTTCGAAATTTATCAGAATTACTCTGAGTCGCATTATTTTTTAGAAATATTTTATGCATCGTTGATGAGTATTTTTAAAAGTTGAAATCATTTCTGGCATATTTCACAATGACCAGCTATAGCTAAAATGAGGTAACAGCAATTACTTAATAGCACTCATCTCAGTATTTTATTGATTTTAGTATTTATATCGTTTGCATAGTTTTGCTTTCTCAAGATTTCAGTTCTTCCATTCTCAATCCAAGGCTCTTCTGTACTATTCCAGGTGCAACGATAATAATATTACTTTTATATCCCCCCAAAAAATCTCTAATCTCTAACAAAATCATCAAATTTTTTACTTGATTTCAAATTAACTGTGGTTTCTTGGATAGCGTCATTCATGATCCATTTGTATTTCAAAGTCCTGGAATAATCTGTATCTTTTTTCTCTAAAACAGATTGCCTTTTTTGCATATACCATTGGTTTCCATGATGCAACCACCATTGTTTGTATTATAGCTACTAAATCATCCTCATGTCATTACGCTTTATTTAAAACTATTTCTGAGTCAAATGGCTACATTCAATTTTGAGAATGACTGGCCGTCTCGTATCTATCGCTGCACTGTTATTTTGCTGAGTCTCGTCTATCTTGGTCTTGTTGATTGTTATAATTATGAACGAACATTATTAAAGATTCAGTTCCTCTGGTTTAATAAAATATTTGAAATCGACCACATGTATTAGGTGATTGTGCCTTTCTTATAATTTTCCAAATCTATATCCTCACTGTAAATCGATATCCTAAAATCTTTATATAATATAAAGATTTTAGGATTAGCATAAATTGTGTTATTACTGTTGTTATTATGATAAGTTATACAGAATGGTCACAAATATCAGCAATTCGTATATTCTTGTGTTTTGATCCTTTCTTAAAAGAGAATTTTTTCTCTGCATTCTTTGAGATATATTCTTCTACGTTAATCATTGTTGCTGGAAGAAATAATTTTATGGCTGCTTTCAGTTTTCCAAACATTCTAAAGTAAAGATACGATATTTTATTTCAGCATATTCAATAGTAAATACTTACAATACATCAAGTGTGAACTTCGAAAAAGTCATATTATCTCTAATCAACAACTAATCCACAATATAAATTTTATTAAGAAATCATTTAACCAAAGAACAAAATATGGCGTTTACCCATATTATTTTAGAATTACTGACGGCTCGAAAAGTAGTTGTGGAATGAAACATTCCTGAAATTAGCTTATTTCAAATAAAAATAAATATAGGAATGGAGCAAAGTTTTCTTTTATATTTTTCAAATTCAAACTTTAACAACCAATTCTAAATGTTGACACAGAGCTCTAATATTATGTTTATTTATTTATATTTTTTTTGAATCACATTCTAATTGTTCTTTAAATTTGTTCTTTTTTACCTCTTGATTGATTTAATTATTTAATTTAATCTTTATATTATTTAATTTTTTTATTTTATTTTACTTTATTTTATTGATATCGGATATTATTATTATTATTAATTTGAAATTGTGATGATTATAATGCGATAATGAGTTTTTTGCTGTCTGAAATTACACGACTTAGACATATTGCTGTATCTATTTTAAGCCTGAGCACCCCCTCCCTTACTTTGTATATTAACTTGTTCAGCCCTTTAAGGAAAAATTTATTTCTAGGTCATCCTATCGGCTCATATTTAATTCTTCCGTTTTCCTTTCTCTTCTTTCCCTCCTTCTCTCACTCTCTCCTTCTCTCTCCCCAATTTTTTTTTTAAATCTTATATGGAAATTTTTATTTTTATTTTAATATGAAAATTTTCCCTTTTTCTTTCTTTTTTCTTCTCCCTTTTTCTTTTGTCTGGACAAATTGATTTCATTTCTAAAAAAACCTTCTGTCTGAAGAGATGAGTATTTGAATATATTTATGAAATAAATTATAACCGAAATTGATTTTTAAGGATTGTGTGTGTGTGTGTGTGTGTGTGTGTGTGTGTGTGTGTGTGTGTGTGTGTGTGTGTGTGTGTGTGATCAGTTTAGTGACATTTGATCAGTTCATTTAGTTTTAAAACTCCCGTATTTTTGTCTTAATACCACTATCTTCTTGTTTTGTATTTAATACCAAATGTTATTGTCTTCCTTGAAATACTATACATTTCATTATACACACGTAAATTTCTGTTTTTTTCTCCCTCAATTAATATAGTGTATATCTATGTAATTCTTTTTTCTAAATTTAATTAATACTTAATATTTTGTCATTGTTATAAATTGAAAGAAAGATATAAAAAATAATAATTAATGGTTCTTTAATTTCTACTTATAAAGTTATGGTACAATTATGGGAAGAGTTACAGACAGCCATTACCAAGACGAAGTATCAACTGGCCTTCATCTATGA
>CAHIKZ030000812.1:80000-282500 GCA_903632075.3 Acanthosepion pharaonis | reverse complement strand
AAAAATTGAACATTTAAAATTAAATCTTAAGTCATTGAAACGGATGAAAACGTATCTTTTACCCACAAAAATAGACTTCCCCGGTTGCTCCTTTTCGCCCCACGTTTGAACTGGTCAAAAACCTTTCTGGTTAATGGTTACATGACAGAATCCGAGTCTTAAGAAGGGGTTAAGAATAATCTCCATGAGTTAAAGACCTTTTAAAAGTCAATAAAAAAAGAACTTTTCATGTGACACTAAATTCGTCAGACTTCCCTATATAATCTTCAGAACTGAATAATAAAAATTTTTCGTCTAAATCTGTCCGAGAGGATTGCCAATTCAGAAAAAGACTTGTAGCTAAAAGCTACAACAAAACTCGCTAAAAGTAGCTAAAATGTTTTTTAAAAATCACCAAAAATGTAGCTAAATGCAAAAAAAAAAAAAATTAAAATGGTTGAAAATCTATTCTAGCATCACTGTCAGTTCTTCTGTAAATTCGATCGTCTAGTATTTCTTCAGTATGGCTCTGTATTCTTGTAGGATTCTAATGTTACATAGAAATTACGTTTTCTGGCAATTCGTATTCATAACTTTATTTTCCCACTTTTTTAAAAAGAGATCTAATTGTTAGTATGCTATAGTGGGTTTTGTGCTCAGCCGATCTCTTAAATTAGTTTTAATTATATTCAATTGGCTATATAGTCGTTCCACTTCTGCATTTGAATGAGGAAATGAAATAATTAATTAGTTACAAGCTAACAAGGTGATGAAAGGGATTTTCACCAGTAGAATCACGGTAGTGAGATACTTCTTCACAGAAATCTAGAGTACTAGAATTCTCTCTCCATTATATCATGTGGAGTTTGTCCCATTGAAACTCTATGCGAGTAAGCGAGTAAGTCGTCATCGAAGAAAAACATTTTTACAAGGCTATGAATATCCCTTTTGACTGGGTTCAGACCATGATCAATACTCAATGAAGACATTGTTTGTAAAATCGAAATATTGTCAGGTAATCTTTGATGAAGTTTATTTATGAAGACGAGGTAGTGGCTACGGGTATTTTCCCGTCCTCCACAGAAAGATTTCATTTGATGATTTCAGTTACAAATAGATAGCCCAAATATGGATGTGGGTGTCACAAATGATTTTTGATGACAATATCATTCGGTATCTTCGTTCCACGGATGCCAATCTTCGAACAACAAGATTCTATTAAATGCAATAAGTCATGCAACAACTTAGTAAGATCGTTATTTTCTGCCTCAAATATTTTATTAACTCCTTGTACTTATTCAAGTAAAGGTTTAAGAAATAAGAGGAATTTAAAAAAATCTGTTATCGTACATTGAATCCAAAGTTCATGCATTCTGGCTAAATTAAACTGCTGTTTTAGTTCACGCCATTATTTCAAAATTCTTTCTATTGCTGCATGTATCGACATGAAACATGTTTCATTGTACTGTATTAATTTCAACGGGGCACAACCATCATTCATCAAAGAATATAGATCTTTGTATTTAGAAAGTCTGGTTACAAAATGCGAAAACCAACTACCTGTTTCTTTAACATGAAATTAGAACTTTTTTTGGAAGACTTTCGGTCGTTGCATGGGAAACAGACAATTGTAGTGAATGACAAATGCAACACAGAAAAACGAAACCATGGACTTCCTTTTTGAATTTTGCATATATGCCATTATTACTAATGTGTTATCTGGTTCAATTTCAACTAGCTTCTTTATATTTCCAACCCATGTTTTCTCAAATAATTTTAATAGCCTCACAAATTCCATCAGTATTGCATTCCTTAAGTAGGACAAAATCAAAAAAAAAGTCGAAGGTATACTCTTTTTGTGACTAGTATCTAATTATCAAACTTAGAAGCTTGGAGACTGATATAAGATTACTTTCGTCAATTATTAAACAATAGATATCAGCTCTTAAACTTTTTCTGAAATGTAGTGCTAATATGTTTGAAATAATAACTGAGCATTTCGTTTGTCTAAGAGTCAGTAGTGAATTTTACTATCTGAAAAATTAATTTTGCAGAATTTGGTTATATTGTCCCAAAATTTTATGGCAGAGCCATCTGCTTTATGAAATGATAATCACCTACACCATAAAAGGACTTAGCAATTCATAGTTAATAAAGAAAATGAATCATTGAGGCGTCATGATCGTCTACATCCTGAAGATACATGACAATACACAGATAATAAAAATATGGTCATGGGGGAGTCATGGAGATGGCAATTCACAGATAATAAAAATAAAGAAATCTTTGGATTGTTATGATCGCGTAAACCCTGAAAGGACGTGTCAATTCATAGATAATAAAGTCAAGGAATGTGAGTAGAAATATGACAGCCTCAATCCTTAAGGTACGTCGAAATTCAGAGATAATAAAGAAATGGTTAGTTAGGAGGTAATGATTGCATACATCCTGAAGGCACGTGACAATTCACTGATAATGAAGAAAAGGAAAATTTGAAGAGACATGATGGCATACACACTGAAGGGCCATGGCAATTCACAATTAATAAAGAAATGGAATCTCTGAAGAGTTATAATTACATAAACCCTGGAGGAACAGATCAATTCACAGATAATAAAAAAATTGAATCTTTGGGGAGACATAGATCGCCTTCATCCTGTAGAGACATAGCAAGGCACCAATAAAAAAGAAAATGATTCTATGGAGAGTTATGATCGCATACACCATGAAGGGTCATAGCAATTTACAGATAATAATGAAAAGGAAAATTTGATGCGACATGATAGCCTCCATCCTGAAGGGACATGGCAAGTCACAGATAATAAAAAAATGCTCACTTGAGAGTCATGATTGCCTATATACTGAAGTGACATGCCAATTCACAGATAATAAATAAAAGGAATCTTTGGAGAAACATGATCGCATACACCCGAACGAATATGGAAAATCACAGATAATAATGAAAATTAAAATAAAATTGCCAGTGAAAGGGAATTATTGAGAGACATGATCGGCAACATGGCAATTCACACATAATGATGAAAAGGAATCTTTGTAATGTTACTATCGCCTATATCCTGAAGAGAATTGGCAATTCACACATAATGTTACTATCGCCTATATCCTGAAGAGAATTGGCAATTCACACATAATGATGAAAAGGAATCTTTGTAATGTTACTATCGCCTATATCCTGAAGAGAATTAGTAATTCACACATAATGATGAAAAGGAATCTTTGTAATGTTACTATCGCCTATATCCTGAAGAGAATTGGCAATTCATAGATAATGATGAAAAGGAATCTTTGTAATGTTACTATCGCCGATATACTGAAGAGAATTGGCAATTCACACATAATGATGAAAAGGAATCTTTGTTATGTTACTATCGCCTATATCCTGAAGAGAATTGGCAATTCACACATAATGATGAAAAGGAATCTTTTGTAATGTTACTATCGCCTATATCCTGAAGAGAATTGGCAATTCATATAATGATGAAAAGGAATCTTTGTAATGTTACTATCCTTTATATCCTGAAGAGAATTGGCACTTCACACATAATGATGAAAAAGAATCTTTGTAATGTTACTATCGCCGATATCCTGAAGAGAATTGGCAATTCACACATAATGATGAAAAGGAATCTTTGTAATGTTACTATCGCCTATATCCTGAAGAGAATTGGCAATTCACACATAATGATGAAAAGGAATCTTTGTTATGTTACTATCGCCAATATCCTGAAGAGAATTGGCAATTCACACATAATGATGAAAAGGAATCTTTGTAATGTTACTATCGCCTATATCCTGAAGAGAATTGGCAATTCATAGATAATGATGAAAAGGAATCTTTGTAATGTTACTATCGCCTATATCTTGAAGAGAATTGGCACTTCACACATAATGATGAAAAGGAATCTTTGTTATGTTACTATCGCCAATATCCTGAAGAGAATTGGCAATTCACATAATGATGAAAAGGAATCTTTGTAATGTTACTATCGCCTATATCCTGAAGAATTGGCAATTCATAGATAATGATGAAAAGGAATCTTTGTAATGTTACTATCGCCGATATACTGAAGAGAATTGGCAATTCACACATAATGATGAAAAGGAATCTTTGTTATGTTACTATCGCCTATATCCTGAAGAGAATTGGCAATTCACATAATGATGAAAAGGAATCTTTGTAATGTTACTATCGCCTATATCCTGAAGAGAATTGGCAATTCACACATAATGATGAAAAGGAATCTTTGTAATGTTACTATCGCCTATATCCTGAAGAGAATTGTACTTCACATAATGATGAAAAAAGAATCTTTGTAATGTTACTATCGCCGATATCCTGAAGAGAATTGGCAATTCACATAATGATGAAAAGGAATCTTTGTAATGTTACTATCGCCTATATCCTGAAGAGAATTGGCAACACATAATGATGAAAAGGAATCTTTGTTATGTTACTATCGCCAATATCCTGAAGAGAATTGGCAATTCACACATAATGATGAAAAGGAATCTTTGTAATGTTACTATCGCCTATATCCTGAAGAGAATTGGCAATTCATAGATAATGATGAAAAGGAATCTTTGTAATGTTACTATCGCCTATATCTTGAAGAGAATTGGCACTTCACACATAATGATGAAAAGGAATCTTTGTTATGTTACTATCGCCAATATCCTGAAGAGAATTGGCAATTCACACATAATGATGAAAAGGAATCTTTGTAATGTTACTATCGCCTATATCCTGAAGAGAATTGGCAATTCATAGATAATGATGAAAAGGAATCTTTGTAATGTTACTATCGCCGATATACTGAAGAGAATTGGCAATTCACACATAATGATGAAAAGGAATCTTTGTTATGTTACTATCGCCTATATCCTGAAGAGAATTGGCAATTCACACATAATGATGAAAAGGAATCTTTGTAATGTTACTATCGCCTATATCCTGAAGAGAATTGGCAATTCACACATAATGATGAAAAGGAATCTTTGTAATGTTACTATCGCCTATATCCTGAAGAGAATTGGCACTTCACACATAATGATGAAAAAGAATCTTTGTAATGTTACTATCGCCGATATCCTGAAGAGAATTGGCAATTCACACATAATGATGAAAAGGAATCTTTGTAATGTTACTATCGCCTATATCCTGAAGAGAATTGGCAATTCACACATAATGATGAAAAGGAATCTTTGTTATGTTACTATCGCCAATATCCTGAAGAGAATTGGCAATTCACACATAATGATGAAAAGGAATCTCTGTAATGTTACTATCGCCTATATCCTGAACAGAATTGGCAATTCATAGATAATGATGAAAAGGAATCTTTGTAATGTTACTATCGCCGATTTCCTGAAGAGAATTGGTAATTCACACATAATGATGAAAAGGAATCTTTGTAATGTTACTATCGCCGATATCCTGAAGAGAATTGGCAATTCACACATAATGATGAAAAGGAATCTTTGTAATGTTACTATCGCCTATATCCTGAAGAGAATTGGCAATTCACACATAATGATGAAAAGGAATCTTTGTAATGTTACTATCACCTATATCCTGAAGAGAATTGGCAATTCATAGATAATGATGAAAAGGAATCTTTGTAATGTTACTATCGCCTATATCTTGAAGAGAATTGGCAATTCATAGATAATGATGAAAAGGAATCTTTGTAATGTTACTATCGCCTATATCCTGAAGAGAATTGGTAATTCACAGATAATAAAGAAAAGAAATATTTGGACAGTCATAATCCTGAAGGGACATGGTATTTCACAGATATTAAAGTAAAGGAATTACTAGAGAGAATGATAGCCTATATCCTGAGCTGAAATAGTAATTCACAGATAATAAAAAGGAAATTTTTGACAAGCATCATCGTCTACATCCTTAGGGGAGGTAGCAATTCACTGTTAATAATGTAAAGGAATCTTTGGAGAGTTATGATCACCTACCTACTGAAGGAACATGTCAATTCACAGATAAAGAAAGATTTGGAGAATCATCATCGACTATATACCTGAAGAGAAATTCACAGATAAAAAAGCAATGCTGTATGTGGAGTGTCATAACCACCTATATCCTGAAGGGAAATGTCAATTCACAAATAATAAAGAAAAGGAATTTCTGGAGAGGCATGAACGCCTACACCCTGAAGAGACATGTTAATTGACAGATAACAAAGAAAGGGAACGTTTGGAGAGTCATGTTTGACTATATCCTGCTGGGTTATAGTAATTCACAGATAATAAAGAAAAGGTTTCTTTGGAGTCTCATGATCGCATAGACCCCGAACGGACATAAAAAAAGAAAAGGAATTTATGGTGGGTCATGATCGCCTACATCCTGAGGCCAGATGGCATACAATAAAGGAACGGACAGTTTTGGCGACAGTTTGACGAGTCATGTTCACCTTCATCCTGAAGGGACCTGGTAATTCACAGCATTCTTAATAGAGACATGATTGTCTGCGTAATGCAGGATGATAGCAATTCACAGATAATAAAGAAAAGTTGTATTCGGAAAGTCTTGATCGCATACACCCTGAAGCGCCATTGAAATAATAAAGAAATGGAATCTTTCGAAAGTCATGATAACCTTAATGCTGAAGGGCATGCAATTCACAGATAATGAAGAAAAGGAATCTTTGGAGAGTCATGATCGGATATATCCTGAAGGGCCATAGAAATTCAAAGATAATAAAGTCAAGGAATCTTTGGAGACTTATGATCGCATATGTCCTGAAAGAACTTGGAAATTCACAGGTTATAAAGAAATGTAATATTTGGAGTGTTAAGCTCGCATACAACCAGAAGGGACATGACAATTCATAAGTAATAAAGGAAAAGAGTCTTTGGAGAAACATCATCGCCTATATTCTGAAGTGATAATGCATTTCATCGAAAATAAAGAACAGTAATTATTGGCGAGTTATGATCGCCTACACACTGAAGGGACATGTCAATTCAGAGATAATAAAGAAAAGGAATCTTTGGAGATTTATGATCGCCTACAACCTGCAGGGACATTTCAATTCATAGATTTTGTGATGTTAGACGCTGACTCGTTGTAAATTTGTTAGGTCAATGAATGCCCGTTATCACATCCAAAATGCTTGTTGTAGACGAGATTTTGTAAACGCAGATACTGGTAGTAGGAAGGCCTTCAAACACTCGCGCTAATAATATTGTTCAAATAGTAGTTGCCGAATAGTAATTCATATAATGATTAGTAGAGAGAAATAGTATAATGAATAGAATATTTATTTTATAAAAATAAAAAAAATTTGGCACAAGGCCGAAGAGGAAATGGGGAAAGGCTGGACTTTCACTGACTATTCTAGTTCTAGTTAACCGCAATTACGACCCATTCATTCAATAGAAAATATACTTAATCAGCACAAGAACTCTCACTCCTACATGTACCACAATACGACATATTTGCAAGAGACCTAGAAAACACCCCCATGATGATGTTCATAAATTTATAAAATGTCATGAAACATAAATATAGGAAGATGAAAAAAAAGAAACCCAAAATGTAAACCAAAGATAAAAGAAACATGAAATGATGGGGAGGGAAGATGAACCAGAAAAGGAAAAAAAAATAAGTGACGGAATGGAAAAATCAAATGCTGACTCTGTCGGAAAAAAAACCAAAGATAAAAGACCGAACTACACTTTTAATATTAACTCGGAAAAACAATGTCTAACTTAACCGGAGATAGAACCGCCCATTAAAAGAGAAAAATCCCTCAAAACAATTCGCCTCAGAGGGAAATCTATTAGATTTGATTTTATTCTGTCGATAGATCCTGAGAATAACGTTCATTTTCGCAGCATATCTTCTCGCCACTAATGGAATGCGAAAAGGAAAAAAATAACAAGTGACGGAATGGAGAAAATCAAATGGACCGAGGAATGACCTTCAAGGCCGACTGTCGGGATGAAAATGGGGAAGGGGGAAACAAAAAATCGAACCTTCCGGGAGGTTTGGAATCTTAATCCCAGCCCCCACCCATGGGACGCTCATAACAAAGAGAACGCTGGGAAAAGTAGACCGGGAATAAGAGGCAAGACTTATTCATATTAAGGACACCCTCCTTTCGAATCAAAACAAAACCTAGCCTGTCTAACTTAACCAGGAGATAGTTTCTGCAGGACATACATAGCCCCTGTCCTGCATATCGGATAAAAGAGAAGAAAATCGAAGAATAGGGATAATTGGAGAGTCATAATCGCCTACATGGCAGCTCAAATAATAAAGAAAAGGAGTCTTTTTAGAATCATCATCGCCTAAATCCTGAAGTTCGCCCTAATAAATAACCCATCTTTGACCAGTTATGATCGCAGTGAAATATATACATAATAAATAAAAGATTTGGATTTTATCGCCTAAATCTCGAAGGGACCTTTCAACACATAGATAATAAAGAAATAGAAAAAGAGTCAACGTCAGATCCTGAAGGGATACGAAATAACGAAAGGAATCTTTGTTGTTTATGCAAGTTGAAGAAGGAACATGACAATTCACCTTCGGAGAGTCAGACGTCCATGAAGAGACATGGCATTTACCATTGCTTAACTTCATGAAAACCAAATCATGGCTATCAAGATTTCAAACGTAAACATTTAATAAAATTATAAGTTGCAATCGCATCCGGCTTGCAATATATTTTTGTACCGGCCTTGAGAAAATAGTAATAAATACATATATAGAGTATGGTGGCTACATCCACATCAAGGAGCGAAAAAATATCTATGATGCCGACAAGTCTTTTAAAGCTGATGATACAGAGGATCCTTCGCAACCTCTCCACTAATTTCATGATAACAATAGTTCCGAAGCCGAGAAAAGGTCACCGGACCGAGGAATGACCTTCAAGGCCGATTTTTGAGACACTCGCTTATCTTCTTCCCCTCCAGAAATTCGGATAATTTTCCTCCAAGACCGCGACGGCGCTGTAGCGATACTGGAAAGATTTGCCCTTCTTTCAAAATGGGAGAAGTGATACCGGTGGCGTTTCAGTCAACGACTCCCGCACCAAACTCTTTAACACTTTCAGCAATTGCAAGCCTTTAAAATCGAACCTTCCGTCAAAAACGAGGCGTTGGAAAGCCAACCTGAGGTGTGGCACAATGACCACCAGGTGGCAATCCCAGCCCCCTACAATCCGGCCTGACACGGACGCCTGTTAACAGGCTTCCTTTACAGACCCAACCACCCCTCAGCAAGAGGATGATCAGCAAACGCTTGAACGCCCCCCATCCGGTCCAGCAAAGTGGAAGTACAGCCAAGCCTATCCTCGGTAAAGGATAAGAGGATAGACTCAGTTAAGTATGCAATACTGCCCTCAGCCCCATCCATTAAGGATTACCTCCTTCGGAGCCACAAGTTCGGACAGACGAACATCGCTGGTTCATTCAGCCTACCTCAACTTGCCTGTAGACTTTATGACCAATTTAAACGATTCAGTCCCAGTGTCCAGGCTCGAAGCACGACTTTCTTTTATTGTTTTCCGTTTGCGGGGATTTAACATCCCCCCAATCTGCAGGTACATGTCAATGCCGCTCTGGGCTCTCCTCCACAGATAAGAACTGGTTTTTTACAGCTGGAAGCCATTTCTCGTAAGAAATAACGTATCTTTGACTCGTTATGAACGGAACGTGCGACATCCTCGCCTCAGGGAGGGACAAACACGTTCAAAGAGGAACTTTTAACCAGGGGCGACAAAGAAAAGGAATAATTCCAGAAAATCTTGCGCAGGGATAATTGAGAGGACCAGTTCATAACTCCGCACATGGCAGCTCAAATAATAAAGAAAAGGAGTCTTTTTCCGAATCATCCGATCGCCGACCGGCGGTTGGCGAATCCTGAAGGGACATGTCCCCGATTATGCTGGTACCATTTCACCGATAATAAAACGGCTCAACCAGTAACAGGTATCTTGACCAAAGCCGCCTTTTGATCGCCCACATCATGTTTCTGAGTGATATGTCTATATATACCCCCAATAAATAAAAGGAATGTTTCCAGAGATTTATGGATCGCACTGAAATCGGTATGCGGCGCGATTTTGCAGACCTTTCAACAAATATAGATCTAACATAAAGAAAATAGAATATTTTAAGAGTCACCCTCTCTCAACACAACACCTGATCGTGTGACAACTTGCCATATCCTGAAGGGACATGGCAATTCCCCGATAATATAGGAAAGGAATCTTTGTTGTACATAAAAGGTTTAACAACATGCTACATACAACCCTGAAGGAACTGACCTAAGCCAGGAAGCACAGACTTTGGATATAGAATTAAACGCTACAACCATACCCGAAATAAAGAAACTCGCGTCTTTTCGAAGATAACTAAAAGAAATGGACAGCCATTGAGAGTTTGGCATGATTGCCTACATCATGAAGAGACATGGCATTTAATACTAATATAATGCTTAACTTCATGAAAACGGTGTGTAATTTCCTAAATCATGATAGAAAAAATCCCTATCAAGATTTCACAGTAGTCCACACAGATATTACATTTAATAAAATTATGTTGCAATCGCATCTCACAGGCTATTACCACTGTGCAATATATTTTCTTTGTACTTGCGGCCTTGTCTCCGACTAACCGAATAGTAATAAATACATATATAGGCATTTATTTGTATGGTGGTATACACTGACTTTAAAAAAAAAAATTGATGCATTATTACAAACAAAATATCTATGATGTGAGGAACAACTTCCTGCAGGATTAAAAAACCGCAAAATCTATTTTAGAGTTTGTCGGGAAAAAATTCTGATTTAAGTGTATCGAGAGACAGAGAGTGACAGGCCGACACAGACAGAGGCAGTCTGGCAAAGACAAGGGAACAATATATTTCCTTACGTGTTTTATCTAACAATTTAACGATGACTACTACGAACATTTTTGATGCTAGATTAAAATATTTCGGGCACTGATCATCCTGAGTGTCATAGTAGATCAAGTAGACTTAATTAGTTTTCTATACTTATTTTTTATTTTTCTCGTGAAGTTCACAACTTTTTTTTCTTGTCTTGTCTTTCCGCTCTTTCTCATGTCTTCGCTGCGATGGCTAAACTTAAACAATTTTTTCTGTTTCCATAGCTATGAAGATACTAAGAATTTGCTTTTTTGCTTATCTTCTTCCCCTCCCATAAAACTGTTCGTCTTTCTTTCTCTAGTTTTCTTCTCTCCGTCTGTCCATCTGTAATAAGAAATGAATTCTTTTTTTTTTCCTTTCTTTTAATTTCTTTCACTTTTCGTCTCTTCTGCTAATCTGTAGCGATAAGAAGATTTGCGTCTAGTCATTTCTCCTCTTTTTATTCTTCTTTCATCTCCATTCTATTCATCCTTTTCACGAAAACACCTTTTAATTTGTTCTCTATTTTTTTGCTTTTCTATATTTCTTTGCGAAATATGTAAACAGATGTGACTTACATTCCAGGGAAATGAATAAATATATTTCTTTTTCTCTCTAGACCAAAGTAAAAAAAAAAAAAAGAAAAGACCTGTGGTCATTTGTCAAGTCCCAATTTTATCAACCTTAATTCTAAAATCGGTGAAGCTTCCTTATTTGGGCAGGGAAAGCATTTTCTATTAAATATATGCGTAATATCTATCTCTTTCTACTTTTACCTTTTCAATTTATCGTTTGTTTTTATCTAATTTCTATTGTTTTAGAACCTTAATTTGCAATATTTTCTTAGCTAGTCATCATAAACTTGCCAGTATTTATTTCACCCCAAAGATATTGTTTAACATAGTTGGATGACATTGATACCCCAAAATCTGAAAAGTCTATTGTTTCTAAAATCTCAATTTCATGAGGGAATTGTTTAGAATATCGCCCACGAGTTGTGTGTGTGTGTTTGTGTGTGTGTGTTTGTGTGTGTGTGTTTGTGTGTGTGTGTTTGTGTGTGTGTGTTTGTGTTTTACTCACCTGCCTTTAAGTTCACTATGCCGACATTTATAATACATTTTTTCTCTGAGTTACATTTTTTTAAAAGTGAAAAAAGTTTCTACTGATAAGTTTGTAAAATTCTATACCTATAATGGGAAAATATTATTGTTTCTTCGGACTTGCATCCTCATCATTTTGGTCACAATGTCTTTTAAATCTTTTTTCAGGGAATGTTAGACGCAATTCAGAAAACGCGACAAAGAATCTGGTATGAGTTCTTCTAAACACGTCATTGATAAAACAAGCACTTATACAAAAATTAGGCTTGAAGAAAATTGCAGAGCCATCGATTTGTGGAGAAATAAAAAATAAAAAAAGCAATATATTGAAATGTAAATTGATTAAAAGTGGCATCACACATTCTTGCTAAAAATACAGCAACTTAATGTAGATATGATTACCATATGAGGGCATAAAATCCAAAAGAAAAACATTAGTGACATTTCAGTGAGTTTATTCACTGTTTTAAACAATATAGTTTTGCATCGGTGCAGCAGAAAAAAAAGCAGTGTGACATCGAGAAGTTTGGAAGAAATGACCTACAGGATATGAAAGTAATATACCATACCTATATTATTTACATTATTCGGACTATTGTCGTCATTTTTGTCGCCATATTTATTACAACGTTTCGACCGTTGTACGCTCCGACCTTCTCCAGGTGGTTGGAATGTCGAATTGAACCCTTTATTTCGCTCACTGGGGTAGACTGTTTTAGTTCCACGTGTCATGTTTAATGGATGTCAGTTATCAGTTATCTCCTCTAAAAGTTCTCCACTTTCTTAACCGGGTATTGAACTCACACTCTTTTGGGTCCTGCCACTGGATCTAGCTAACGCCTTTATCCACAGTGCTATGTGTCCTTGAGGACATCTGTGTATGAATTTCTGGGTATTATAACCCTAATGTCTTCAGCAACCATTTTTTACCAGTGCTTTATATTTCTTGTATCCTGAACAACTATGGATAGTCAAAAGTATCTGAAAATGTTGCAGCATAACCTAGCTATTCGCATGCACATTACATGTTTGCAGTACATTTATGCACGATGATACACCATGCCACATAAAAAAGTGTAAAAATGTTTTAAGAAGGTCAAGATCACTACGTTGGAATGACTTGGCAACAGCGCTGTCCTCAATCTCATATAAAATTTGTGTGATTACTTGCAGAATAAGGTTGCAGACAAACAGCCAGTAAATGCTAATGGTTTTGTGAACATAACGTTTACAAAACGGCTCAGAATGACAAATCGGAGAACCAAATTCGAATTCCAGTCGTTACATTCGCTTACACGCAAATATCTTTTAGAAAGGCATGAACTCATCGATTTTTTTTAACTATGGGTTAAATAGTAGGAATTGTATCCAAAAAAATATTTTTATCTCCAAGATATTTTAATGTAATATCCATCCGTAAAAAAATAATTATTCTTACAATACAAAACGTCCCAGCTTTAAATAACCCAAAACTGATTATTAAGCTATAAAAAAAAAAACAAAAACACAAATCAATCAATCAATCAATTGTGGACTCTAGCAAGGATGACTGGGACGCTAGCAGAATATTATCAGAGTATCATAGTAAGCATGCCTTGTATTGAAGTGATTATCAAGGAAAATGTGGCCATACACAATACTAGTTTATATTTAAATTAATAGAAAATAAACTGCTTTTAATAAATTTGATGCATTGAAGTGAGTACTGTCTTTTATTTTTATGCCATTGAATTTTTGTTCGTTTTTGTTTAAAAAATGTTGGGTCATATTAAACTGTAAAATAATTTTGTTCAAAATATGAAAATAACCCTGAAATAAACACACTTAAACTTTATGTTGATTTTTATCCACTGTTCGCGCCATACTTGAAACGTAATTCAGACAAGAAATCAATGTATAATTTCAACCTAAAATAAATTTAGACAATGTGAATTGAAGGCGATAAAAAATAAAATTAAACAATGGAGTGGAGGACGAGCAACGATAACTAGGAAAACAAGGCAATATATTAAAATTGGAAGAATAAAAAGATCATTGAAAATTAATTTAAGCTGATAATTAATAACAAATATTGCTCTACCTAAATTATGAGTTGTCATGTGGAAATTAAATCTTTGTTTGTTTCTTTCTTTCTTTTCATGTGTCATGTCCTTTCAGGATGTAGGCGATCATGTCTTTCCACCTCCCTCTATCCCTTGCAGCTCTCAACAAGTACTCCCTCTGCTTCCTCCCCCAGACCAATGTTCTGTCATCCACCTGCTCAAGCTCGGCAGGAATGTATAAACGCTTTACTGTATCTCTTTTCCTCCATCTGACCTGTTTTAAAATCATTTATCAAAGGCTATCCTTCCTCATTATGTGTCCTAGAAACTTCAAATACCTTCTTCCTGGTGTTAATCGTTATAAGCCCTAAATTTTTCAACCTCTAAGACCTCATTTGCTTCACCACTTTGTCCAGGATATCCTGGACATCCTTCATATGAGAAATCACATCTCCGTCGCCTCGAGTCTTTGATTCATCTTTGAGGAAAATTCCAACATTGACTAAAGAAGGACAGATGTCACGTACTTTTTCTTTTGAAACAAAAGAAATCATCCTGTCACGCAATACTGTATATATAGTGACACATGTATGTCCCTTAGCCATTCCAATAACCAACAGGAGAATAGTGTCGCGCTTATCGTCCCTCAGTTAAGACGCTTCCCAGATATTTAAACTTGCGTCTGCTTGATTTTAGTGTTCCAGAGCCGCAAAATCGCATTTCGCTCATCCTAAGAACAATGACCATGCATTCTGCATTCTTGTTTTTTATGTTTAGATCCATTTTCTATATTGTCGCTACAAAATCTCTAGGAGATTTAGCGAACATCCTATTCCGTATCTGTATCATCTGTGGGCAACGATGTCGTTAAGGTTGTGGTCGGCAATGCTAAATCCCGGTATCTCTCAGAATTGCCTCGCTGTATAGATTGAACATGTCGGTTGAGAGGACGCATCCTTGCATGCATTACGCCCCTTTCTATTTTTGTACATTCACTGAACTCGTTCCCTTTTTGATGCCAGTATAGCTTCTTGATTATTCTGATATCTTTTCTGAATATGTCAATGTTGCTGAGCAGTTCCATCAGATCCTTCTGGCGTACTTTGTCGAAGGCCATTGTTTGTGAAACATAGGTACATGTTCTTTCGCTTATCGCTTGTTTTTCTGATAGCGTGAAGAGCATGAATATCGCGCTCTTGTTCCGGTGTCTTTAACTGTAATGTACTGTACTGATGGTCCCATTCACCAATTCCGTTTGATTGAGAAAAGTTCTTCCTGTTACGAGAAGAAGAAAATTCTAAAATTACAGAAGTAGGGCACCCAGGCCTATTTTGTCGTCTTTTTTTTAACGAATAAATATTCTTGTCCTATAAAATTGGCCTGATTCTGTTATGATTCTAAATTCAACAGAATACAAATGATGAGGATTTATTTATCGGTTGCTTAGCCCTTGTCGGTATGAAGTTGAGTCTTCCTTTTATATGCCTGCTGTTGCATATTTATATTTGTTATTTCTGTGATCTTGTTGATATACAAAACAGTTTAGAGGGAGTCATTTTTGCCACATTCTGTCTCCGGCAACACCAACTTGTTTTTGTTCAATTTGCCAGTGCATTCAGAATAAAATTAAATGTTTTCAAAGAATTCCATCTATAGAGGTAGTTCGACTATTGCTTTCAAGATTCCTTTCGTCGTGAAAGAAGTTCTCCAATATACTGTTCCAGCGTTGAAGAATTTTTCCTTCTATGAACTTTCCATAGATTTTGATTTTAGGGAAGCCTGTTGATGAACAGAAACGACAACCTATTATTTGTATTATTTGTTTGTGCAAGTTTTGTTGGTAGTAACAATCTTCCTATTTCCTGCAAATTTTAGAATTTAATTTTTTCTAGGGGCTTGCCCAAACATGGTCCTTATTTCATTGCTAATTTTCATATTCCGTTCCATCTTCCCTTCGCAGGGTTTTTGTTTCCTTTCAATGATGGGAGAATCTCAGTAGTCTCTCCAACTGATCTTCCTTCTTCGTCCTTAACCTTTGGTATGATATCGTTTGATAATGTCACTAAATGCGTGAAATGTGCTTCCTGTTTTGATTTTGTATTTCTTCGTATTCTTATCCATATTTTATCAAAAGGTTAATTTTGCTCAGATGTTTGTCGAAATCAGTTTGGGGCTGCATTTAGGAATAAAGGAATTACTTTAATTTATCACTGAGAGGGCACGATCCATTTCCGCAGTCGGCACTTGCGTAGGTTTTGCAACATGAATCATTGCATTCTTGAATCTTTTGTTGATGGTTATATAATGAATTTAGTTTTTAGTTTCTCCTCCTGGACACCTCAATGTCCATAGTCGTTTCGGATGATCTTGGAATCATGTGTTGGTTATCACCTGATCATTGGCTGTGCACCATTGAATCCATTTTTCTCCGTGTTCGTTGCGGGTTCCTAGTCCGAATGTTCCTGCTATATCCCATGCCATTTCTCTGTCTACTTTGGCGTTTAGATCTCCCATGATAATAATGATTTCCTGTGATCTGCATAGAGCATTGGCACTGTCCAGCATGGAGTAGAAAGATTTGATGTCCTCATCCTTGCTTTGTGCCGGCCCGGCACTGCGTACACTACTATAATAGCCACGTTGAACGACTTCCCTTTCAGCTTCACTACCAGAATTCTTTCGGAAAGTTGGTGCTATCCTAGAACACATTTCTTAAGGGCACTATCTAGTATTAGTCCTACTCCTTTGTCGTTCTTCTCGCCGCCTGCATAAATTATTCTGTTTGCAAAACTGAAATATCTAACCATCTGGAGACATATGGAGAAATGTCAACTTTCACTTCTGCTTTTATATCGTCACAATATAAGGTAAGATACTGGACCAAAAAGATTTAATTATACTATGCAAGTAAATACATATTTTGAGGATAATGAATCACTTTAATAAAACATTTACAACACTTACACAAATATGTAAAAAAATACTTGATAAAAGCTATAGAGTTTGCAAGGACCCTCCTAATTTACAGTGATCTATGATAAGTTTTTAGCCACCCTTAATTACAGCAATTTTGGCTTGTGTAATAACATATCTTCTTTTTTTTCAGACAATATCGTGTTAGTATCAAGCTACTTGAATCTATCAACGATAATTGACTTATATTTTGCAATAAAAGTTCGCGGAAGTAAGGAAATTGGTGATTTTCAACGATGACAAATAATAGGATGGCATCAGTGAGGCAAGTCAAATAGAGAAGTTGCTAGGATTTTCCAGCTTAATCATAAAACGGTTAATAATATTGTCAAGAAATTTAATGAAGGCCATTGTCGTGTGGCAGACCAAGCATCGTGTCTGAGTGAACGAAAAGGGCGCTGAGGATGGAAATCATCAGAAAGCGTCGTCAGAGCGTCAAAATTGTCGTCAACAGCATGGAAATGTCGCCATCTACAGCGAGAATGACTCTGAAAGAGCATGGCTATCAAAGAAGAGTTGCAAGAAAGGATCCTTTGATTTCAGAACTAACAGGAACAGGCTTATGGACTGTGCGAGAGAATTCGAGAGCAAAGATTATGAATTTTGGCAATCTGTAATTTGATCAAATGAAAGTAAATTCTGCCAATATTCAAATTCGAGATAGGTTTATGTTTAGAGAAATCAGAATGAGATTTGGAACACTGAATGTCTGCAGGCAACCGTGAAACATGGAGGGATTGGAGTAATGGTGTGAGGCGTTGTCTGGTTTGGAGGGAAATCTGAGCTCATTCGTGTTGACGAATGGTCCAAAATACTGTCAAATATTAGCGAAAGAACTACTCCCACTATTTGAAACCAATCAAATTGACAAGAAAATGGAGCGCCATGTCATACGAACAAAGTAGCAAAGACCCGGAAGGAATCAAGCTACTGCGATGGGTAGCTCGATGTTCTGATATGGACTCAATAGAGCACGTTTGGGAGAACCTTGACCGAAGAGCATACAACAAAAATCACGTCAGTGGCAACCCTTAAAGAAACGTTGCTAAAGGAGTTGCAAAATATCAGTCAGACGATTGTTGATAAAACTTGATCAAATCCATGAAAAAAATGATACAAGGACTGAAACTAGCAAATGGAGGAACTGTAATAAAAATATATTAAAATAAACAGTATTTGGAACTATACTAGTTCCAAATACTGTTTATTTATTTTGAGATTGGATGTAGTTTATTTCTCCTGGCTAAAAACTTTTCTTAGACCACTGTATATCACCAAGATATTTTTTTGACAGTATCAACTTTGGTACAAGCATGCTTTGAAAGTAGGAAATGAACTCACTAGAAGTGGCTTGCGATACAATAGAAAACTAATAACTTTATATAACGACAGCACACTAACAAAGCATACTGTTATCAATAAGACCGTTATTCTTTATACCGATCTCTACTGCCCTAAATATATTCTACTATTAATCTATATATCCAGTCTAAATTTCGCTCTTTCTTATAGGCTTTTTGTTTTCATCTAAATAAAGCTAAAACGAATCTTTATAATTTATATACAGTATTCCTGTTACTAAAATAGATCAAATGCAGTTAGTTGCAACTTGATATTGATTAAATAATTGTCCAGTATTGTTTTTATTAGATTTTAAGTAAATCTTTTGATGTTAGGTGTATAGTGTGAAATTGTCGAGTCAAATCTAAAGCGTGAGCAATGCGGACCTGATCAAAGAGAGAAGACCATCGGTAAATTCTATTTTTAAGCATTTCCCTACAAGTGCTACATAATATTTATTTTGCACTTTGCTCTTGGGAATCGATTGTATGAGTTAATCTTCTAGATCATGGCAAGTGTAATAAGCTCCACCTAGGGTAATCTATCATGGCCTTGTGCCAATTAAAGCTGAGAAAATGTCTCCATTTCGCTGATGATATTGTTTAGCGTATTAAAAGTATAAATTATTAACCTTTAATTCATTCCTCACAAATAAAAAAAAACATTGTTTTGTTGCCAATTTTAAATAAAATTTCAGCTTTTTCATTTTATATTATTATTTTAACAAAATAAGAGACACATTGTTTTTATATCTTCTCGATAATGGCAGTGATATACATGAAAATACAAGAAAAGATAATCACTGGAAGGTGAAAAAGGTTTTTCAAATACTAAACAGATAAGATATATAAGATATCTAAAGCATAGAATGTGCTAGCAGCCAAATGCATACGTTTTAAAAGAGAAAGAATCGGCCCAGATGTCGTGTGAAATGCAACTGACCACGCTTTCTGTCACTGGATTGAAGTCAATCCACATTCGAAACTGTAATGGGGGTGTGGCAGCCCGCATTGAACCTGATCTTTAATGTAGAGTATATGTGTAAAAATGCATCACCCTTGTGGACTGGAGTAAATTCGATTAAATTTGTGTCAAGAACGGTGATGCGGAGTAAGTAATCTCCTATTGAGTCATCATTTTCCTCATCACGATATAATCGCATTATAAGCACCAGCTTAAAATAAAGATCAGTTGTGATGGAAAAGAAATGTCAAAAACCTCGAGTGAAATTTAGATGAATGCGGGTAATGATATAAGCCTGAAAGTTCTAGACGAAGACCGCTTTTCTAGGAGCTCTTTTCGAAACCCACTTCTACATACAATTGAGGAAATCTTGAAGATTTACTTCACCCTATTGTTGTATCTTTTCTCCCATGGTCTCTTACTCTTTGATGGGCTTTTGATTTTATATATACATGTATTTTCTTTCAGATGTAGATGTTTATGTGGGAATTTTCTAATTTCCAACTCATCATAGTAACTTATCTTATCACACTGAGAAATAGATCAATTTATTATAAACAAAACAAAGTATGTATAAATTAAACTTCCTATCAAAAGTTGTGTTCGGGTAGTGTTACTAATATCTGCATGGAAAGTGGAATCGAGGAGCAGAGTTCAAATTCTGAGATAGTCCGTTGCGTACACTTCCACACTATGGCTCTTGGAAAAGGCATAATCCCATCTCTTCGACCTGTCCTAGTTATTGGTTAAGAAGCAAAATTAAAAATCGCAGGCAAGTCAACGGTAAACTACTCCACTATCTTTCCCAAGAATGCGTGGTACATCACAGTTCATAAAGAAAAGGGATATGTGTAAAGTCAAGGTCACTTACATTCTGACAGGATTTGACAGTTGTAAAAAGAAATGTAACAGTCTGTCAAATTAACTATCTAAAGAAAATTGATATTTGACACTGTAAATTTTGGGATTAGTCCATATTTATTCAGAACTCGATATCAACACACATTCCATGATTAGGAAAACAGATTCTTCAACAAGGAATATATATATATATATATATATATATATATATATATTTATTTTAGTTGATCAATATTTACGATAACGTGTTGTCGTTGAGAGGCAATATTTAACACAATATTTCTGCTTATAGCACTCGTTTACTTTTATTTAATTCCATTTATTTCTTATAAATAAGCAAATATCGCTTAAATTCATAAGTTTTAAGTATCATGAGAAGCTATTTCTTAATATTTAAGAAATAAAATTACAAAGTTTTTAAAAAAGAATCAATTCATTAAAACTGTTACTACATGTGTATGCGTATTTATCATATGTTTGTTTTATATATATATATATATATATATGTGTGTGTGTGTGTGTGTGTGTGTGTGTGTGTGTGTGATTAACTACCTTATTTTCTAGCTGTTGGATATGTGCATGTGTATGTTACCTTTAATCAATTATATATATATATATATATATATATATATATATATATAGAGAGAGAGAGAGAGAGAGAGAGTGTGTGTATGTGTGTGCGTTTGTGTGTGTGTATAGTTAAAAACTGTAACATTTTGTGTCGATTTCAATTTGATTATCAAATTTGTACCTCCGACCATTTTTCCCAGTTGAAAATCAGGTTCGAGCAAACTTCAAATGAAGGCGCCCGGAAGAACAACATCTTTCTAAGAAACCCAATTGCAAGCCGGAAGACTTGTTGCTATTAATTTGGGCCTCCCTGGCCTTCTCGTACCGTTCAAGCGCCTCCTGCACCACTGCAATGTCGCTTCAGTACTACACGAAAATAGATACGTCATCGATGTAAACGGAAACCCTGGCTCGAGCCACTCCAGGAAGACCGATTCTGCGTAGGGCCGGATTGAACACCCTGTCCCTCAGCTGAGGCAGAAGAAATTCCAGCAGCAAAGCGTAAAGCACCGGCGACAGTGCACATGCCTGACGAAACGACCAAAAGCCTCGATACTGCTTCCTCTTCACCTATACCACCGTACAGGTTAATCCACTTGCAGAAGTCGTAACCCGGCTGCCTGCAGTACTGCCACCGGATACTGATGATCGACCCTGCCGAATGCCTTGGACTGATCTAAATTGATCACTCATAGAGTTCAGAATGTTTTTATCCTTGATGAGTTTTCGAAAAAATACCTTGATGAGTTTCCATCAAAAATACCTTGTTTCAGTTTTTCTATGCTGAGACCAGAAAATTCACAGCAAATGTGCTAAACACACTACGTATAAGCTAAATTGAAAAAAATCATATTACTCATATAAAACATCAACACTTTCTTATATGCATCATCTTTATAATTATCCGGCGAAGTCTCTTCAGTAAAAAAAAGAAAAACGACAAAACTGACCACAGAACAAAAGGATAAATCTGCGTAAGTTACCGTTTCCTTCTCTTTCGTTTCCTCTATCTTCTTGTACATTTCCATACGGTTGTATAAAAACAATTTATAAAAATGGAGGCGCAGCAAGTTAGTGTCAAACCTCCACAATTTATGGAGACCAATGTTGCCGGCCGGTTCACTGTAATTGAACCGCAATTTTATTTGAGACAAGTGACCACCGACGATATAAAGTTCTACACTGTAATTAGTGCCTTGCCTCGTGATGTCGTTACAAACATTCCAGCCCCCGTTTTAGAATCAAGAAATTATACGAAACTCAAAGAATCAGTTGTGAATGATTATGAAAAGACCAGGCCAGAACTGTTAGAAAAATTAATGAAGACCACCGCATTAACTGGTCGACGATCATTATATTTACAGGAGATGTCGGTCATTGCAGGTAGGATTGGGGCAAGTGACGAAATAGTACGCCACAAATTCGTTAGAGCCCTTCCATCACAAACTGCCGCGGTTATAACAGCGCACACAGAAATGCCTTTAACAGACATAGGTAGGCTATGTGATAACTTGATGCCACTAATTCAAAATGCATCAGTATGCCAAGCTATAGAACCTGAACAAACAACATAAGAACAGCACAATTCCCGTAGGATTGTGTCCTTTTTCCGCAAAACGAAAGCCGAAAATCTGCAGAGCTCATTTGTACTTTGCAGACGAGGCTCGTACCTGCAAACTATGGTGTAAATGGCCGCATAAGATAAAGAATAATGTACGAATGTAGTCAAACTCTCGACCTTCATCCCCTACCCATAGTGATTCGGAAAACTAGTAGGACAGACCACATTAGCTCCCTCGGGTTCGCCACTGCTAACACTAGCAGCTAGAGTAGGAGCTACGAAAATACATTTTATAGTAGATACAGGCGCTAGTCTCTCCATCTTGCCTCGTTCAGCTGTTGTTGTACCTTTAGAACCGACGCCAGTTCACCTTTCATCTGCTGATAATGACCGTATTACATGCTATGGTCAGGTTAATTTGAAAATAAGAATAACAAGGCGTACTTATCAATGGACTTTTGTAATCGCTGACGTTACCAATCCATTGCTATGGTTAGACTTTTTGAAACAGTTCCATTTAGTCGTAGACTGTAAAAATAAATGCAATTGCAATAGCATAACAGAGAGAAAAGCGGCAGTAAAAACGATAATAGGAACTGTGGATAATGTTATAGTGAATGGCATGGATATGGCCGCAAATATTAGTGAAATCATAGGCAAATAAAAATATATATATGTTGGCGTTTATTATAGAATAGACACTGAAAGGCATACACCAGTTTTTGCCAAGGCACGAAAACTTTCTGGACCTAAAAAGTTACTAAGTACAGGCGTAATTAGACCTTCAAATAGTGAATGGGATTCTCCCTTACATTTAGTACAAAAACTAGACTGTAGTTATCAAGCTTGCGGTGATTACCGCGCCTTAAATATTATCACAAAAACAGATAGATATCCTGTACCCAATATAAATTCTTTTACAGCACGATTGCCAAATAAATCATGCTTTTCCAGAATAGATCTACTGTTTGCTTATCATCAAATAAAAATGCACCCCGAGGACGTAGCAAAAACTGCTGTAGCTACACCTTTTGGGCTGTTTGAATTCTTATACACGCCTTTCGGTTTGAAGAGTGCCTCTGCTACATTTCAACATTATATGGATAGGATATTTTTCAAACTGGACTGCGTATTCATATATCTGGATGATATCCTAGTTTTTAGCGATGATGAACAGCAACACAAAAAAAGACTTGTACAGGGTACTACAAGTATTAAATGACAATAACCTAAACATTTCAATAGATATTTAGTGTAACGGAACAACATTTTCAAGGCTTTCACGTCAGTAAAATGGTTTACTACCTACACAAAAGAAAATTAAAATTATTGAAACTTTTCCTAAACTAACAGCTTAAGACGATTTTTAGACATGACAGGTTTTTACCGAAAGCTTATTCCAAATTATGCAAGCATTATATTGCCGTTATCTGAATGCATGCGATTAAAAATGAACGATAATGTAAGTTGGTAGAGATAACAGCATTAGCACATCCCTAGTCTTCAATAATAGGGAATCATTTAGTAACTGATAGTAGTCAATACACAGCGGGTGCAGCTTTACATCAAATACTAGACAAACAACCTATACCAATCGGATTCTATTCCCAAAAATTTTCACAAGAACAGAAAATATTCTACGTTCGATCGAGAGCTACTCGCAGCTTATCTCCCCGTGCTACATTTTCGCCAATTCATAGAGGGTCTCAGTGTAGTGCTGTTTGCGGATCATAAGCCGTTCTGCGGTGCATTTCATAACCACACCCCAGCGAAATCCGATCGACAGTAACGTCATCTTTCAGTATTATCTGAATATATATCGGATATCATATGTATCAGTGGCGAGGAAAATATAGTTGCGGACTATCTATCTAGCCCCTTACCCGCAGTTCAAATATATGCTTGTGACTTGCCAAAGATAACACAAGCACAGAAACAAGATGACGAATTCATGTCGTATAAAAATCTAAAAGAATATAATATTTCCCTTAAAATCGGATCCATACTATGTGATATTTCCACTATACATCCTAGGCCATTTGTTCCTAGGGGTATGCGTAAAACAATATTTACATTGCTTACATTGCTTAGCACATCCTGGAATAAGTGCCTCTTTGAAATTATTAAAAGAAAGATATTTTTGGCCTGAAATAGACAAATCCATAACGACATTCCGAGCAAATGTGTTGTCAGTCAGCAATCTCAAAGACACGCCAAGTCTGCTGTGCAGAATTTATAATTACCTTCAGTGAGATACCAAACTGTAAACATCGGCATTGTCGGGCCGTTGCCGCCAACACGAAGAGAATCAGAACAATATATCAGCCCTTATCGATATTTACTAACTTGTATAGATCGTGCGACACGATGGATTGAAGTCCAAACTATGACAGAGATCACTGCAAAGTCAGTAGCCAAAGCTTTCATTGATGCATGGATATCGCAATTCGGCGTACAACTATACGTTGTCATTGATCGTGGTCGCCAATTTGAAAGCGAAAAATTAGCAAAAGTAGTAGGATTCTATAGATTAAAAACAACGGCATATCATCCACAAAGTAATGGATTGATAGAAAGAGCGCATCGCACATTAAAAACAACAATAATAGCTCGAAAGGAATCTTGGCTAACCGCCATACCCATTACTGGAGCACCAATACTGATCCCTTGCCAATTAGTTGACAATGCAAATATTAAAGACATTGCTCTTGTGCAGGAAGAGTATAAAAAAATTATGTAAATCTATGTCACAATTGAACATGTTAAATAGCGACAGAAAACATCATATTACACGAACAAACACTTTCATACCAAATTCGTTACGTACTTTGCGATAAAGTATGGCTTCGAGTATATCGAATACGAAAACCTTTGGAAGCACCTTATACAGGCCCTTACAAAGTTTTACAACGTTCAGCGAAGCATTAAAATTTAACAGATTTAAATAATGACGTACATATACAAGTAACAATCGACAGACTATAACCATATATAGAGCCGTTTGTACGAGAACGTAAAAATAGTGCCAAATTACAGGCAAAATCAAATAAATACACAGTGAAAAAATTTTCTACCAGTACGTCCGATGAAAATAAAACTAGCAGTAATACTAAATCGTATACATCTAAAGCAGGTAGACGTGTCACATGGAAAAAAAACAGAATGAGTACTAGTATTTTAATTTTAAAAAAAGAGAGAAGTTACCAATTATAGTAGTAGGACTGAATCGTACCAAACCTTTATTCACTCCATGTCTGAAGGGGGGACTGTGTAGCAGGATTAGCCCATTAATAAGCCCATACGAAAGTATACACTTTCATCTTTTACTAAGTGAGTGACAAAGAAACCCCCCTCTATTCCTGTCTACTATATATGTACTTTCCTTCCTTCTATTGTTCCTATCCTCGGTAACGGACATGAACCCGGGCTTAGTTTATGTGGATTAGTGAACGTCATAAAAAAAATCAAACAATGACAACACCAAAAATCAAACGGGAAACATGGATGTGTCAGCCCCAATAAAAAGAAAACAACGTACGAGACTAGAGATGCCGCAGTGGAGAGGAAGTTGATTCGAAGTAGCATTTAGAGACACAAGGGTTGGTGATTCATCGGCTGTGAGTTTGACCTGACGTATAACTCCAGAAGAGAAAGAAGAAGAAAGAATGAAAGCAACGAATTAATTTCTGTCAACCAGAAGAAACCCCTGTATGAACTCTCAAATCACAAAAAAAGAACTATGACGATAGTTAACCATTTTAAGCACTGTAACCAAATGGCCAACAATAAAAGGTATTATAGACTGTAAATTTGGCCTTTACTTCATCTCTATATACCATAAACCCTAGTTCTAAAGGTAAGAGAAATGGATTGGGTATCTGGTACCTTCTAAAATTTATTTTAATTATATACTTCAAACTGAACTCTGAAATTTTATTCGCTAATTATTTTTTGTTCTCTCTCAATAGGAGTAGATAGGTTCGTCTATTTTCCAGTTTACACCCCTTTCAAGTCTTTCCAGCAGAAGTAGAGGTTTATACCTTATTTCCTGATTAGAATTGGGTTTCTGGTTCCTTCTAAAGTCTGTTCATTCGCTTATGTTTTCCCAATCACACCAAACTTGACCACTTCAGGTCTAGATTTAGCCGTTTTTCTTTCTGCATAGACCCAAGAATTTTACATTCATACAACATCACACAGTAACCATCTACCTTGAGTAGCTTTTGCGCCTTGTATTATATGAACATTAGTTAAAAAACAAAAAAAAACTGTGTATAGACACAAGAAATACGTTGATAAATTAAATATTTAAAATTTTATCATTTGCTATATATGATCTTAAACCACTAACATAATAATGAAAAATATATTTCTCAACCCCCTTTTTTCATTTATTAACCCAATCAGAGAGTGCTTCCTATAAATATTTATGTGCGTTTATCATTTATAGCGAAGCAATCTCTGTCTTATAGCGAAGCAATCTCTGTCTTATAGCGAAGCAGCTGCTGTCTTATATAAATTATACACTCTTTCATGTAAACTCACGTTTCCCCCCGAGAGATCGCTAAAAAAAGAGCCAAGCATGATGAAAAAAACGCCAAACTTGACGAAAACAAAATTTTATCGTTTATGTTATTATTAAGAGGAAAAAAACAAAGTATTTTTTTTAATTATTTAAAAAAAAAATTACTTCTTTTTCAGAACATTCTAAATTTTGATTAAAAAACTGTTTCTCTTTGTATCACCGGAACAACTAGTAAAATAATATATAAATTTTTAGCACGTTCTTTTTTTTTTTTTTTTTTGTATGACAGACATTAATTTTGAAAATCTTGCAAAAATAAAAAAAATATTGTCGGATGTTAATGAAACTATCAGAAACTATTGACAAATGATGAAAATTATTGTAAATATGTTTTCTTTTTTTAAAGTCATGGAAAAAGTTTTTTTATATTTATTACCCACCCCCAACTAATTGCTTGAAAACTCTAGAAATTCAATTGCATTCAGTTTATTGATTATATTATTTAAAAGCACAAGGCTTTGAGGAAAGCAAATCATGTATTTTTTTAATTGGACCCCTCTACCTGAAAATCAGCTCTGAATTGTATACAAAACTCAATAAAACAAATATATTATTTAATTTCAAATGCTTTTAGTTGCTTTGAGTTGTTTTTATGAATATGGATAATATTGTCTGAAAGCAAAAACTTTTTCGATGAAAAATGAATTTTTAATACAATTCTTTGTTATTTCTTTTACATTTTACATTTAAGTTGTTAAAATATTATAAAATTAGTTAAAAGCTGCATTCAGTTTCGTAAATGTCCTTATGAGATCTTTTTTAACGCATTGTAAATTGTATCGTTTTGACCAATCAGAAGATCCGCAGTAATTAAGAAATGTCATTTTGTATTTATAATACGGCTGTAATTATAAAGTACGAAAGACCAGCAAGAATACAATTAAGTTGCCTTATTTGAGTTAAGCACTGTTCTCCGCTATTAAGGCCTTTATTTTTGTGAAACACGCGTGAAGAAGTTAATTTGATTTTTCAATTTCAACTGAGAAGGGTACCTACAAGTATCAGTATCATCCTATGAAATTTATATGATCTTATTTTTATATTAATCTCAGTTATGACATTTTCCATAAATGAAATATCAAAATTAATAATAAAATGAATGGAAATACAAATGACGCAGTAAAATGTAATAAATGTACATAAAATTATAGTATTTTATGTACACTTCTGATAAAATTTCATTCTCAACAGTTTTAATTTTTCATACAATATATTTTCCATAAAGCATCGTAAACGTAAAGGTGAAAGCTAAGTACAAAAAAAAAAAAGAGCGCTGAAAGTTTTAATAACGAGGTAAATAAGTTGGTTCACTTAAAACTAAATAATTATGTCACTTCTGTCCTTCCGTACGGTAACTTATCCTCATGTAAGCTGTCAATACATGATGAAATCGTCACTCATTATTTGTCAAGTGACACCAAATGTTATGACCTGCTTTGTCTTATGTTTAAACTACATCTTTTCAGCACAGAAACTAAGTAATGTTTGTTTCAAAATATTTTAAATAAACTTTATTGTTTCTAGTTTTCTTTGAATAAATTTTGAAAAAATTATAATTGATTTTTAAAATAATTTGAAACTGAGATTTTCATATTTTTTATAAAATGGAAAAAAATGTTTGACATGATTGATTATCTGTCAATTTTACTAACTCAAAAAACAAGATTTTTAACGAAAATTTCGGACGTGCTAGGAACGATTAAAAAATGTAAAAAAAAATACCCCCAAATACTTTGATCTTTCCTCTTAATAATAACATAAATATTTAGACAATAAAAAATTATTTTCAAGTTTAAGGCACCTTTTATTCATGCTATGCTCTTTTTTTTTTTTAAGCGATCTCTCGTAGGCACCTATATTTATCTGTCCAAAGTGTCGTTAGACAGCACGTGTAACAAGTACTACATGAATGGAAATAATATCAGAAATCCCTAATAGCAAACAAATACAAAAGATTATAAAAACCATTTCAAACTTGTAGAGCAGTTTTTTGGAGAGCAATTCACCAGCAAATCTTAAAATTGGTATGTTTCCGTATAAAGAAATACAATAGCTCACAAATTCAATTGATGTACAAGTTTAAAAACTAGTTTCATGGAATATTCAATTCACTTCAAAGTAATCTTTATAACTTGATCGTTATTAAAATGTTTTCATCTTTTTCACAAAATTCTTGTCTGCAAAATTTGCACATATTTTGTAATTATATTTTTAAGTACAAGATAGTATTTCTTGGAGTTGCAGCAAACTGGTTGATAATGTGAAACAATTACCACATTGTATTACTTTAAATACCCTGCACAATAATCGTCTAAGTATTTCCATGAATATCTTCATTGTTTTTTTAAAAATTATAAAAATTACAAGTGACTGTTAATGAGAGATGCAGTGTATATCGTTGTATCTAGTAATAAATATGCATACAAAGCGAGGCAATCCCTTTGTATGTAATTAAGATATAATTCAGTCGTATATGTAATTTGAGAAACACGTAAACAGTAAAAATAAATAAATAAAAGAAATTGCACTGCCAAAACGAGTAAAGAGGAAAAAAGAAAAAAAAACTGCGCAAATGAATAGAATATGAAAAGTAACGAAAAAAGAGAACAAGAAAATAAGCCTTGAGGAGAGAAAAAGGGAAATAAAAATTCTTTAAAAAGAAAAGTTCCTTAAAAAAGAAAAGAAAACGAAAAAAGCGTCGAAACGAGTAAACGAATATCTGAAATTAACAATAAAGCAGATTAATTAATAATTAATATAAATAATAAATAATTGATTTATTAATAAATAATTAATATAAATGATAAATAATTAATTAATTATTTAATTTTGTTACAGAACTATTCTATTATGAATAACGTAATTTATCTTCCCAATATGAGAGTCAAACAAATGCGTGTAAGCAAAATATAGGAAAGTGATACTGATGTGAGTTTCAAAAATAATCTTAACAACAACAGAGCAGTTGAAATGATGGCAAAACGATTCAATGAGCACTGCTTTCAGTTTTATCAGAACAACTTGTTCAGAACGAAACAAATGTTGTTCTACAATTAATTAGATGATAAAACTGACGAAGAAACTATCAACAGTGTTTGGGAGAAAGATTTGGTTGTATGACATCAAGTAGAACGAACGTACATCATGGTTACCAGAGGTAGAAAAAAAACTGCAATGTAGCTATTACATTGGAAGATGTTGTTAGGATATTTGATAAGAAATGTAACTGGAAAGCAGCTGGCGAACAAAAGAGAGGTGAGACGAATTTGAGATTTGAGAAAAATTAAGACTGTCCTGACCACAACATTGCTAAGATCTGTAAAACTACTAAAAATTAAAACGAAGGTATAAGGAGACTTGCTGTCACATAATACCCCCTATGGCAAATATTTGATGACTACCAGCGGAAATCATCAAATATTTGCCATAGACTTGTAATAATGTCAAATGTAACATTATTAGCGCCCCTATTACTTCTGTCTATCTTTTTTGTATTTAAGTTATTGTTATAATAATAATAATAATAATAATGATAAATGATCAGTGGAAGATGTCATGAAGTCATTCCTGATCATGTCTCATGTTGGGACCCAGAAGAAATGTATATACAACAGAAACCCAAAGAAATAATAATAATAATACCTTAAGCGGACCTCCGTGTCCATTTTTCTCTTTTTTTTTCTCTTATCCTAGGCATCCCATATCTCTGTCGGTGCGTGTATATGTGCGCATGTTTACATGTGCACAAGTGTATATGTATATGTATATATATACACGTATATAATGTACATGTGTATGTATCCGCATTGACAGTGATCATATTGTATTTTTTTTTTCATGGTTACAGGTGTAATTTTCCTACAAAGCCTTACACTTTGACTGTCGTCTCTGAGTGAAAATTTAAAAATATATCTTTTAGTGGCTAGTAGGTTGAGAGATGACCAGAAAAGTATAACTTTTATTCCCTTGCTTCTACCCCTTTGTTTAATGAATTCTTTGATATACTACAGATTGGTAGGGGGAATGTCCAGCCTACCCAATAAAATTTGATAAGTATCTGTCGTTGGCGACGGAAAATTGAACATTTGTGGAAAGTCACTTGTGCCATGCTCCGAACATGTAAGAAATGGTAAATGTTGTACCATTTTTCAATGATACTTTTCCTGCAAATCTGCAACTTCTACGGGAAGAAAACTGAAAGAAAATGGTATGAACACCACCCAGACCCGGTTACGCAGATAGGACCAGTTACAATTCTATGGGACTGCACAATACACACTGACAGAACAATCAAAGCCAACCGCCCAGATATTGTTATTAAAGACCACAAACAAAAAAGTGCCTTCTTATTGATATGGCAGTACCTGCTGACTGCAATGTATCTTTGAAGATATTCAAAAAGTTGTCAAAATACAATAGAAATCTCGAAAATGTGGCATATAGGAACATCAACAATCCCTGTTGTAGTTGGAGCTCTAGGACTCGTGGGCAGCCACGTCACGTCACAAAGTGATGATAATATTATATATTCTATTTATTATTATTAAAGAGATGATAGAGTAAACATTATTGTAAGGAATGTTGATATTATTATTATTATTTTTATTTTCTTTGATTTCTGGCGTTTACACATTTCTTTCCGGGTCCCGCCCAGGGACCTGAGGTTAGAAATGGCATCATGACACTTTCTACTGACAAAAAAAAAAAAAAAAAAAAAAAAAAAATTACATAGATAAAGCCCTTCGTACTTGTCAGAACAATTTTTTGTATCTCCTTGAGGCATGGACTTCCAGGAATCCCTTTAATTAGTCTACTGCAATCTTAACAAAACGGGTCGGGAAGTAGGAATAATTTTTATGTAACGAACATTTAGATATAAAAGGTTGTTACCCTTTTTTATCAGTAATTTTTGGCCTCGTGAGTTTTTCTTTTACTTGTGTGTTATCACCCCCCGTTGAACCCAGCTGGCATACGGCCCCAACCCCTGTTTGATCCCGTCTGTCTAAGATCTAATCACAACGTGGGTAGGCAGACCGGAGATCAGTGCAGTTACCCTAGTAACCAGGCGTTGGAAGCGAGTTGGGAACGGCGAGGTTGGTAATCATCTAAGCAAAGGGTTAGAACGTCACACTTGGAGCCGCGAACGAGATCGAACGACAGAGTCGACGCTGCGACCAGGGGGGGGGGGCGACGTCACAAATGGTCCAAGCTTTTATTTCTCTTCTTTTTAACTGGGCCACCCTCCTCTTAATTCCGGGATGGCCCGCTGGCCCTTCCCTGGGCCGGTCTCTTGGGCTCAGCCTTCTTTGTTAATATCGGTGGGGCACCTTCCTCAGCCCGCACCACTTGGCCAGGTGTCCTTTTCTTACCACACCTGGTGCATCTGTCCTGATTGAAGTCTGGGGCAACCCCCACTTCGTCGGACATTCCGCCGCCCTGTGGTCCTCGTGCCCACAGGTCCAGCAGACCAGCCCGTATCGACCCGGCGTGGACTTATAAAAGCCATGCCTGGTCGACCATGCCTTTCTCTATTGGGGTCTTCTTCCCATAATTTCAGCCTGATCTACTTCTACTTTAACCTTCTGATTCCACGCGGGGATCTTCCGCCTACCCCCTTCTTCCAGCCTCCTGACTTGGTATCTGCTTCCTCCCACACCTCTTCACCTTTTCCCATACGCCCTGGCTCTCCTTGGCCAGCTCTATTGCTGCCGACAGTCTCAGCGGTCCCTCTTTTAGTACGTCGTGACGAACACGCTCGTCACTTAGCGCCTCTACATACAGGTCCGTTAGTTGGGCCTGCATAACCGCATTGTCTCTGACCACTTCCGGGAATGCCAATGACGACAGCTTCCCTGCTCGGGCCCCCAATTCTCCTCGGGGTTTCATCCGCAGCTGTGTCAGTTTTAGGAGGGCCCTCATGGCCTCTATGGCTGTGCCCTCGTCGGCGAATTCCTTGGTCAATAGTCCCTTTAACCTTTCCCAAGATAAGTGGGGTTGACTCTCCAAGAGCTCCTTCACGAACTCAGATGCTTTCCCCTTTGTGGCATCGTATGCCAAATACAGGGTTTCTTGGTCTGAAAGCTCGTAGATAATTCGGCTCTTCTCCAGGATTGCCAGCCAGTTTTTAAATTCTTTCACGCTGCCGTCAAATGCTGGGACCCTCGGTCCACCTAACAGCTTTCTTAAATCAACTGACAACCCTTGTCTTACTTCCTCTTCACCCCCCACTGCTCTATCTGAATCATAGTCTGACATATCTAAAGAGAAAGACAATCTATGCAGCAACAATCGAGGTTGGGAAATAAAATAAAGTGTCCTACCTTACAGACGATTCTGTTCTCGTTCCTTTCGGTCCCGGGTCGTTTTGAGTCCTATTTGAATTTTCAGCAACGGCGGTCGATCGATGTGACGTGATGTCTCAGGGTTGAATCCTGGTCACGGCACCAATTGTGACGTCGCCCCCCCCCCTGGTCGCAGCGTCGACTCTGTCGTTCGATCTCGTTCGCGGCTCCAAGTGTGACGTTCTAACCCTTTGGTTAGATGATTACCAGCCTCGCCGTTCCCAACTCGCTTCCAACGCCTGGTTACTAGGGTAACTGCACTGATCTCCGGTCTACCACCCCCGTTGAACCCAGCTGGCATACGGCCCCAACCCCTGTTTGATCCCGTCTGTCTAAGATCTAATCACAACGTGGGTAGGCAGGTAGGTAGGATATGAAATATGAAGTAAGATCGTAGTTGAAGACTTTATTCTTCATTTCCTGATCTAATGCAGCTAAATGTGTGTGAGTTTGAAGCTTGTTATTGAATGACAGTTGAACTCTAATATCTTTTAAATACTTATTATTTCTCCCACTCACGGTGACCCTTCCGATTGAAAGAATTTCCACTAGCCAAATCTCCTTCAAATCGATAACTGATTTTCAACTGCCAAATTCATATTTACTTGTCACGAAATGACGACAGGCCAACCTGAAATTTTATCCTCTTACAAACGATAAAACTTAGATTTAAATCCATTTGGAAGAATTTTGAATGTAAACAAAAGTGAACTACTGTGATTTGTTCATCGCAGAGAGTTGGATAATCTGACTACTAGCAGAAAACCTGTCAGCCCTCCCTCGTATATACTCGAATCTCCCATCGAATTCGACGTATGAGGGTCAAGCAGATCGGTTCCAAGGAAACCGACAGCACATGAAATTTGATTATTGTGGTGATGGTTTCGTGCAGAACCATCCACACAAACGACCCTCCGCAGATTTTTTAATTCAGAGTTGTCCTTCTCCTAGACCAGTTGCTATCCAAAGCTATAGAACCCAGTCTGTCCTGCTATTTAGCGAGAGCTGGAGGGAGAAGAAGATTCACACCTTTCCCAAGGGTATTAGCACGCAAGTGAATGTAATGGATTCGACTGGAATTCGAACTCGGCTCTCCGATTCCTCAATCCAAGCCGCTATCGATTACGTCACCGTGCCTCCTATATATATATATATATATATATATATATATATATATATATATATATATATATATATATATATATATATATATATATATATATATATATATATATATATATATATATATATATTACTCTCAATACGTTGATTTCTTTTTTTATTTGAAATGTTTGACATATATCCATATTCTGGAAGGTGACATTTCAAAGCATTTTTATATATTGTTGGTGTACAGATTGTGAATCTTAAATCAAAAGATAGGTGCTGTTTAAGAAGCAGTTACCATCACTTTTCCTAATGGTTTCGCTCGGTCTGGACGATTGAGAACATTCCGGGAGGCCTTCACTCTTTGATGATGACCAAATCTAAACGCTGATTAAGATAAGACAGGTCACGCAACACATGACACTGCTGAAAAATTCCACATATATATGATCGTTGCAAGGAATTTGAAAACACTTGCAGATGTGAATCGTTACGGTGTTTGCGCGCTTCACGATTTAAAGGAAAAAATTAATGGATGCATCTCCATTTGCAATTCTCTGCTTAAACGTAACAAAGACAAACCTTTTTTTAAAACAAGCGATGAAAAATGGATAGTTTACAACACTAGGGGTAGAGTTAGAAAAAGGCCCAGAAGAAAATAAAATGTGTCACTTTAAAAGCTAATCTGGATCTGAAGAAAGTTATGTTGCGTATCTGGTGGGGTTGGAAATGCATTACGGACACCTTCCGCGAAATTCAGACAAGTGCTCTTCCCAACTGAATATAATTAATTAATTTAATATAAAGGTTGCAATCAATAGAAGGATAAATTAGGCATGTGCAAAAGTTACCAGAGGCATTTTAAAACTAGAGTCTAAATACTCTGTTAAAACCCGGTTTTTCGTTTAAATATTTTACGCAAACCTCATATATTTATGTTATGCAACTATACTAACTACAAGAATATATTGAGTGTAAATGAAGCCTTAATAAGCAAGCAGCTGTTACAAAAGTGACGTCTAAAATGCAGCATTTTATTTGGGCAACAGGCGACAACATGCGTCAAGGAGAAATTGTTGCATGTCGAAAAGAAACAATGAACAATGGTAGTAATAATAGATATAGTCCGTGCATTTTTTTGTCAAAAAGTGTTTTTTTTTCTAAATACCGCATAAACATCTTGATAACAACCAGCATAAAGGCAAGTAGAGGCGTTATTCCACGCATGTAGTCTTCAACCCTTTTATGGAACTACATACACAGGTGCAGACATACAGTAACTCAGCAACATAAATACATTTGTAATCAGTCATGTGCTCATTTAAATGAAGAAATAAATTCTTATTTAATAGAAATAGAATAAATATAAATTCATTAAAAAATGTTGAATATCAACAGAAATAATATATCTCTGGTTCTCTTGACTGAAAGAGATCTGCCAATATTTTCCTGGGGTTGGAGCAGGTGTCATTTAATTTTCAGTTCTCTTGAGATAATAAAATTTTATGCATAATAAAACCAAGTTGATTCATGTGTATTTCTCTTTTCCTTTGCTGAATGGTTCACACTTGAAGAAAACTCCGTAATTACATAAATGAACGAAAATGCGGCCATTTTGAGTTATCTAATTTATAATTGCCGTTTTCTTTCTCTCATATATATTGGTCATTTTTTTAAAGAGAGAAAACAGCAGAGAAGTTTCCAGAAATCTTACATATTAACTGTGATAATTTTTCAAAATAGAGCATTTGACTTATCTTTGAGTAAAATATCTTTAATGGGCCAATTATTAAGAAGTTATTGCTGCCAAGTTATCGGAGTTGAATGTTTCATAGAAAAAAATAGCTTAAAATCTAATGATCCCGTTTAGCACTGAGGCGTTTTCTTTTCAATTTGACCAGAATTGACCTTCACCATAAATATATTTTTATTTGTATTATCTGTTTTCTTGCATTTATCACCCAGCATTTTTATTACTTAGTTAAATTTTAGAAAAGTTACATTTCTTCTGTGATTCTTATCTGAGTTAAATATTATTTTCTTCATAATAATATTTAATCTCAAATGCAACCAAATCCTTTGCTGGTAATGTTGGAAATAGAAATTTAATTTGTTTATGAATTAAATTCTGAAAGATTATTATTATGCTCTTGCAACTTAACTTTATTCTTTATGCCTTAATTTCTAAATGTACATTTTATACAATTCCAAAAGACATGAAAATGTATATTACCCTTAGAATGAGAAATGGTATTACCAAATGTACGTGATCAGGATTTTACTAAGAAATTATAGGTAATTCTCGTAATGGAGGGATCAGGTTCTTTTATTTCCTAAAAGAGATTTTTAGAAAAGTGTGATCATTATACTTTATTGCTATAAATGAACATTAAATTTAGTGATCTAGTATTTTGCTATCGAAAACCATTTCGATAGCAAAATACTAGATCAGTTTCAGGTTTTGATAGGATAATACATTCGTTCGAAGAAGAAAACCTCTAAATATTTGCGGAAGAAATACTGTCGTTCGCCAGTGTTCAATTTTTCATGTGCTTGCAATAAATGTAATTTTAAGTCATTTTAAGAAACATGACGGAAACAAATTTGAAGGACCCCATTACATTTCTCTTTATATTGTTTAAATGTTTAGGGGGTTGTTGTCTCATATGAATTTGGAGATAGGGTGAATAAAAAGTACAAAATATTGATATCTGCTATGATCCTCTGCATTTATGACGAATACAAGAAGTAATTAATGTAAGTTAATTAAACCTTTTATCTACTCACTTTGGCTTCTATCATAAGTGTAATGAATATTTCATTTAATTATCGATATAGTTAAGAATGTGCACTTGTTCTTTTTTATTCAATCTGTCCCAAATCTACCATAATGGGATATATGATTCAGGCGTTACCAATGATATTATTGATATTAGGATCAGGTTCAAGTAGTGTTTTGGACATGTTTGTATGAAATTATGATAAAAAAAAAAAACATAGCGTATCGCACGAGATCCAGCTATATTACAAATAGATTAAAGGCCACGATGAATGGAGAGAGAGAGAGAGAGAGAGAGAGAGAGAGAGAGAGAGAGAGAGAGAGCGAGAGAGAGAGAGAGAGCTATAATTATTATACATGTTTACATTTGTACAAATACACGTATCGGCACAATGTTAGATATTATGCAATGTTTTCACATTAAAAATAATCTTAATAAAAGGTTCGGGATATATTTATATGAACAAAGAGAGTGTGAGTTTCAGTTCATCGTGCCTCGTTATATATAATTTGTTTCCAGGTGTTAGACATTACAACACGAATCAAGTGCAACATAAATTTATATCTATAAATAAATACAAAAAATATAGGTCAGAAAACCATATCCCATCTATCAAAATACATTGTTATTATTATCATTACTATTATTATTATTATTACTTCCTTGGATTTCTGTGGTATACAGATTTCCTTCTAGAGATCTAAGGTCAGAAATGGGTTCATGACATTTTCCACTGATCTTTTTTGTAAAAAAAAAAACAAACTAAGATCAAATGCATATTACATAGATAAAGCTCTTCGTAATGTGTGAGCTGTATATGTGAATACAATTTTTTTGTAATTCTTTAAGGCATGGCATATCAGGAATCTTTTCACTCAGTCTACCGGACTCTTTTCCAGTCAATCCGTAGGGCTCCAACCACAACAGGAGTTAGTGATGCCCTCTCATGTACCACATTTCTGAAATTTCCACTTCAAGATCCTTGTTTTTTGATTGTTTTTTTTTAAGATTTTCAAAGATACATTAAATTCCGCAGAGACTCCTGTATCAATAAGAAAGCACATTCTGTTTTTGTGGTCTTTGATCCTCGATGTCTGGGTGATTAGCTATGATTCTTCTGTCTGTGTGTCTTGTAAAGTTCCATAAAATTCTTACAGATCTTATTTCTGTAACTGGGTCTAGGTAATGTTCATATCAGTATCTTGGAGTTGCCTTCCCGTAAAAGTTGCATATTTTCCTGTGTAGATATTAACCCACGCTGTCATACCAAGATTTATACTGAGTGGGTGCTAACACCGTACAGCCTGATTGTTTCTGCTTAATTATCACAGAGTCTGCATTTCGGGTTAATACAATTTTTCGGTATGTGTGCTTGGTAATTTCTTGTTAGCAGGCATTGATCCTGTGCAACAAGAATAAAACATTCGGTTTCAGCGTTTAACCCTGCACTATGTAACCACTGATGGATATGGGATTTGTCTTCATCAGCTTGTTTAGTACGGGCAGTGTATTGACTATGAAGAGGCTTATCTTGCCATCGTTTCTTCATTTGGCACATTGAATTTGTTTTTGTTTTCGTGTTCCTTGCCGCTCCAGTAGTAATATTTTGGTTTATTTACACTTTTTCACCCATTTGAAAATACATTTTGAATTTGTTGGCTTCCTATTATTGTTTAGTTCATGCGAAGTGGGAATTAAGGGCAGACAAAGCAGAAAAGGGTTAAAGAGAGTCTCCTTTAAATATTCTTTGTCGGATATTCAAATAAATGGAAGTGGCAGTACCTTTGGTGTGATTTATGTATAATGTGATTTTCCACAGTTTCATGTTATATTTAAGGAAATTTACTATCACTGAGGAGACTTTGTACATTTCCAAAGCCTTAAAGGTCCAGGCTGTGCTGAGATTTCTACCTTTTTTCCTGCAATTTTTCAGGATCATTTTCATTATTAGTAGTTTATCTTTGCAAACATATGAAACTCTCCCACATCCCTTCCATGTTGTTTTCATCGATAAAAGTCTAAGTACAGTTCGTCAGGACAAACGGGATCAATTTATATATGTTGGGCAGACATGTCATTGCCCTATAATTTTTCGGATCATCTGTTTCACCCGTTTTGGTAGGAGATATATAATATCTTCAGTGATCAATTCTGGAATCTCACTGGGGTGATTAGCATTGATAAAGTTTGCGCAACAAGGATTGATGACAGATGATAGAGTCAAAAGTTAGATACCTAGTCATTTCCTGGTGATTTCCATTCACTGTTAGAGCTTGCATTATTATTATTATTATTATTATTATTATTATTATTATTTCCTTTGATTTCTGGCGTTTACACATTTCTTTCCGGGTCCCGTCCAGTGACCTAAGGTTAGAAATGGCATCATGACAATTTCCACTGACAAAAATAAAAAAAATAAAATAAATAAAATAAAATAAAATAAAAAAATTACATGGATAAAGCCCTTCATAAAGTGTAGGCTCTACTTGTCAGAACAATTTTTTGTATCTCTTTGAGGCATGGACTTCCAGGAATCCCTTCAATTAATCTACTGGAATCTTTTCCAACCAATCCTAGGGCTCCAACTACAACAGGGATTGTTGATGTTCCCATGTGCCACATTTTTGAGATCTCTATTTCAAGTTCCTTTATTTTGACAGCTTTTTGAATATCTTCAAAGATACATTGTAGTCTGCAGGGACTGCCATATCCATAAGAAAGCACTTTTTTTGTTTGTGGTCTTTAATAATAATATTATTATTATTACTATTATTATTATACTTGTTAATAGATCTTTTAACATTCTATGACATTGACTTGAAACGTTTCCCTTGTTTACTTGTAGTGATTAATATTGCTTTGCTTGAATATTATTTTTCATTTACACTGCTTTTAATTGAGAATTATAAGTTTTCAAGAAAGACTATTCCATTAATTTGGTATCTTTTTTGGCAAGGTGAGCAATAATCAGCTTTTCAGAGAGTGAAGGAAAACGTGTTGCCTGAATATAATCTTTAGCTTATTTTGTGATGTGTCCCACTTTAAACATATATTGTCCAAGTACTTACAATACTTACAATAATGCTTCACTCCATCATCAACACTGAAGTGACCTACCATCTTATGGCCTTCAATACTAACTTAAAACGTTACTCCACTTATCCTTGTTGTCTTCTAAGTTGTATTAGTATTTTCATAGTCACAAATTTTAGCCCAGAAAATCAGTTTTTAAATCAATTTTAACGTATTTCTTTCCCTAACGTATATGTTACTTTTGTGATATTTGCATGAGAAGATTCATGTCCTTAGCCAATGTTTTTAATATTCTGAATATTTTCTCTTTACATTTGCAACACCAGCTCTAATATTTTTAAATGCTGAACAATAATTTTTTCTGTTTACTCTTTTAATTTTTCTTAAATATCTTTCTATGACATACTCAAATCCATTTCTCTTGTTTTTATCTAATCGATGTTTAAATTTTTTATTGTTCCGTGATCTCTGCTGAAATCTTTTGCAATTCCCGCAGTTGGGCTCCCATCACACTATAACTTTACAATGTATTGTTGCTCTTTTCAGTTTATATCTTTCTTTTAACACAGGAAATTTAGATACGTTTGAAATAATTATCAATAACTCTACTATTATATATATATATATATATATATATATATATATATATATATATATATATATATATATATATATATATATATATATATATATATATATAAATATGATGAATATAACTCAGGTTTCACAAAAATCTGACACTATATGTTATTTTATATATTCCTAATAAAAAAAAGGAATAATATACTTACTTGTATATCCTGAAAACTTTACGTTGGTTAATTAATACTAGTTTCATTGAGCAAAAATTAACTTGTGTAATGTGTGTGTGTGTGTGTGTGTGTGTGTGTGTGTGTGCATGACAAATGTATAAATAAATCTAAGCATTCTCATTAAAATATTCCGATTAAAGAAGTTTCTTCATTCATTTATTTTTTCAGTTTCCTTACTTATATCCTCCTCCCCCCTCTCTCTAAGCAATTTGGTCGATTAATATACGTGAGCTTATTATCTATATTTGTTCGATCAATATATCCAAGCTAATTTTCGATAAATCTTTTGAGCAAATTCTTTTACCAGTCATAGACGGCGCGCATTGTGAAATAATAATAACATTTCCTTAAGCATCCTTATCTTTCGTTTATTGAAGACACTTAAAAATCAAGAGACGAGTAATCAAGGCAGTCGGAGCAGATGCGCTCTATCATTTCAATTTCTTTTTAAGTTGCAATAAATAGGAAAAAGTATTATTTTAAATGAAAATACATAAACTTATATGAAATTAATTTAGTAAAAAGATATAAGTGAAAAGTACTGTTCCTCAGGAATGGACGCCTCTCAGTATAATTTTCCTCAGATGCAACTTTGTCCTTCGATGGAGCCGCCTCTGAGAGCACTCTGCCCAAAGACAGAGACGTAACTGAAAGATGATAAATAAACTTGTTACAAACTACTTTATAGTAATTTGGTATTTACTCGACCCACCACGAAGTCACGTTGTAACACAAGGTCGGTTTAATGTGGTGAGGCTGAGCGGGCTAGAAACAAAAATTCCCCTCGCAAAGGTCGGTTCCTCTCTCTAGTGCAATGAGAGGGCGCGGCCTCGGGTAGCTGTGCCAGAGCCGGGCACCTCTCAATATAATTTTCTTCAGTTGTCCTTTGACGGAGCAGTCTCTAAGCGCACTCTGCCCAAAGACAAAGACGCAATTGAGAGATGATAAAGAGGATGTTAGAAACTACCCGAGAGCAATTTACACACAGTATTTACTAGGAAGTAAAATTCCCCGAGCCTATTGCATATTGATTTTTAAAAAATTTATTTCATCCTTCATCCTTGTCCTTCATTACTTTTATTTTATTCGAGGATTGTTTTGATTTTCATATCGAAAATAGTTCTGTTTAGGAATATCGTCTTATATAGTGCAGTAAAGAGTTTCAATTTAATAAAAATAAATAGCTAATAAAATCAGCTCTCCCAAGAAAACCAAGTAAAAAAACAAATATTCATTCAACTCGGTAGAAGGACTGACAGCAGTAAAGAGACACGAGTCAACCTCGGCATCTTGTCTTTCTCTCTTTGATCTTGTCTCCCAAATCCAATTTCTCTCTTCCTCACTGAAAGATTATTCATGTTCATTTCTTACAGTCAAAGAGAAAAAACTTTCTAACTTTCATTTCATGATAAGTAATTATAGTTAAAATGTGTGTATCCTAGATTAAATAAATATCATTTTATTTGAACACGCAACAATCTTTTTCATGGATTTTCATTGTAATCAAACAGATTTCCCCGGAACATTTCTCTTCAATCACTATATATATGTATGTGTGTGTGCGTCTGTGCATGAGTGTGCGTGTGTATATAAAGATATATATATATATATATATATATATATATATATATATATATATATATATATATATATAAAGAATACATATATGCGTGTGCTTATTTAAAGAATATAGAATATATACATATTTTTCGAGAGAAGTGATGGATTGCCATTTATTAATGAGAACGCATATTTTTCTTTGATAAGATTTCTCGATAATTCAGGCCAGGAGACGAAACTAAATAAATATACTATTTAATATTTGTGTGTGGTACCTAGATTCGATGGGTATTAGTATACATATTCGATTTTATAACAACTTTCCACCAAAAAGATGTTATTAACAAAACTTCGTTTTCAAGGGTGAAAATAATTATAAGACAATTTTGAAAATGTGCATATCTGGTTTACCAAAGGAAAAATGCCAAAGGAAAAATAAGTGCATGTGCAGATTATAAAAAGACTCTTATCATGATTTTAAGCCACACGAGTCCTATTTAAACATTTCATAATTGAATACAGTTACTGCAAAATGCCTAGGAACTCCCCACTTAATGAAAATGAAAAAGGGCAAATTTCTGCCTATAAACTGGAAGGAAAATCTATAAGTTTCATTGCAAGAGAACTGTTGAGGTCTCAAACAGTTGTAATAAATTATCTAAAGGACCCTGACTCGTATGGCACCAGAAAACGTCCAGGTCGTCCACCTAAAGTTACAAATACAGCCAGACGTCGACATTTTCGAGAAGTTTCTAAAGGACAATCACGCTCAAGAGATCTGCAAAAATCTCAGAATTTACCCATCACTCCAAGAAGAGTTCGTCAACTTCTCCATGAATCGCCAAATCTCATGTATTGAAACAAGAAGATAGTCCCTGCTTTAACTGCTAAACGTAAGAAGATGCGTGTAGATTGGGTAACGAAAAAAGTAACATGGACACAAAAGAAATGGAAAACCGTGGTGTTTTCTGATGAGAAAAAGATGGACCCGACGGCTACCAATGTTATTGGCATGATTTAAGAAAGGAGAAGTAGCTGTTTTCAAAAATACCTGTTATGGTTTGGGGAGCTTTTTCTGCGTCTGGAAAGGCTGTTTTAGTATTTATGGAAATGAAAGAAAACTCTGCTTGATATATCAATGTGTTGGAAAAAGTCTTGTTCCATTTATGAATCATCTAGACACCAATAATGCCATTTTTAAACAGGACAACACAGCCATACACACTTCTAAGCTCACGAAAGACTGATTTAAAAAAAAAAATATTGAAGTTTTCGACTGGCCAGCTAAGTCTCCAGATTTAAACCCAATAGAAAATTTGTGGGGAATTTTGTCAAGAAGAGTATAGAAAAATAAACGTCAATTTGAAGATAGAGAAACTTTAAAATCTTGCATTAAACAGTATTGGAATGAAATTCTATTTGAAACTCTCAGAGAAACTTATTGATTCAATGCAAAACAGGTGTGCTGAAGAATTACAATTGAAAGGGAATAAATGTAAATATTGAATTTTGTACAATTTTGTTGTTTAATACAAATTTGTCTTATGCTTATTTCCACCCTCGAAAACATTTTTCTTAATAACTTTTTTTGGTGGAAAGTTGTTATAAAATCGAATATGTATACTAATACCATCGGATCTAGGTACCACATACAAATTTTCAGAGGAATTTGTGCAGTAATAAGAAAATTATTAAAAATTTCATAGGGTGTATTATACTTATTTTCACCGCTGTCTATGTATTATTTTTCTTCTTCATCGTTTTGAGTTTCTCTTTTTCTTTTGAGATTTTCAATGAAATTTAGTTAAAATTTAATTTCATTCGATTTCCTAATCCATTGGCAACTGAAGTATTTTGTCTGTTTTTCTTGTAGGCTATTGTTAGTAGGTTCATTTATTAGCGGCTGCTCGATAAATGTAACATTGTAGACAATTTTAATACTTCTACAGATATTGAAAAATCTAAAAATACTCGTATTTTCAGCAAGCCAAAGCAATTTTATGTATGCATATCTTTTAATTCATATATCTGTATGTGTAAATTCATGCACAAGCCTGTGCATGATTAAGCAACACGAATATGCTTAGGGAAATTTAGAAAAATAATTGTTGTTTGTTAAGATAGATATTAGATAAATAAATATTAACACATTATGATCGATACGAACAACTAAAGAAAGGGTGAAATAAAGAGAAAGAAAGAGAGAGAGAGAGAGCGAAAGCTTGAAAGGGAGAATTTACTATTATCGATATTGCAGCTGAAATGATGAATGACTGAAGGTCTGCTCTTCAGGAAACATCTGCCTATTCCTTGCCGATGCTTGGATTCTTCCAAAAGAAAATAATCTAATCATAAAACGATGTAATATTCAGTGGACCCAAGGACTGAAAATGATATTGCTTAACCATAGTGGGAACTTCGGTCAAAAAGAGGAGGAAACTATCGATACGTAAACTACTTATAAAAAAATTATATTTCTTCACTGAAATTGACATTTAGATGTTATTTAATGCCAAATCAATTATTAATACAACTTCATATTTCACTTCTAAATATCGGAAATTAAATATAATTTAATTGTGCGAAAATGTATTCTTTCAATCTGTGAATAACTTGTAAAATGTAATCTTTCAATATGTTAATAACTTGTAACAGTTTTTATGGTATTATTTGTATTATAGGTTTAATACGGTGTTTTAGTAATCCAACACCACTTAAGTTTCAGAGCTGTATCGTAGCCTTTCGCCACTCCGTCCACGTAACCAAGGGCTAACGTTATCTATGTTTATGACCTTGACCTTTTCGTCATTGCGTTTACACATACCCTTCAATTTAATATATTAGGTTCATTTAGATTCATAATAGGTCTAATGACTTTTTAGTTGTTTCAATGTTATGAACTTAGTCTGAACATTTGTGTCTTTGTGAACATTTTTATACTTTTTATACTTCGTAGCACCTCTGAATTTTTCTTGAGATTTTTAGTAATTCGCAGGATCAGTTAATGTTTACACTCCAATTTCATATAAATGGGCGACTTCTCGCTGAACTCAAAGAGAAGGAGGAGGAGACTTTCTCTTCCTCTCTTGTCGAACTCTCTGCCTCCGGGCGGGGAAAAACCCAGGTGAGTCTATGCATGCATGTATACGGGGTCTACGGGCAATTTTTGCCCGAGACTACGGGCTCGAAACGCCCCACGTTAAAAACTGGCCTTGTGCCACATCTTGCCTTGTGGGATGGTTGGTAGATTGAGAGGAGGAGGAGTAGAAACACAGGCTCCTAGCCGTTGTAGTCAGGGTGCCTGGACAGGTTATGTATTGAGTTACGTACCCATTTATTTTTGTCTGTCACCTGGACTCTAGTTGGGTTTTCGTATTCATTCTTACTTTCGGCACTCTTGCCCTTTGTTACTTCCGGTTACCATGGACCCTCCGGCATTCCTTTGCCATTATTATTTCGGTCTACCACAGACTCTTATCTTCCAGTATCTTACTTCCGGCATTCCTAGCCTTTACTACTGCCGGCCCTATCTTCAACCTAATTCACCTGATTGATCGGCGTTAATGGACCTGCTTATCACATCCCTGAACTTTCTGGCTACACTAGTTCCCTGCTTCCGGCATCTATATCTCAGCCTAACTCACCTGGTTGATCGGCGTTAATGGACCTGCTTACAACAGCCCTAAACTTCGTAGACTAGGTTTCGGCTTTCCTGTCAACCTAACTCAAGTTGTTTAGGAAACTGCTGCATGCCTATCGTTCATATCAACCTCCCCGCACAATTCAGTTAAAATACTACGCAAGGTTCACCATTGGACCTAACCGGCAACTACGCAACGCCAGCACCAGACATTTAAATTAAACCTTCTTCTCCTTGGCTATATCGTTCAGACTTCGTACACTTCGGTTAAAATACATCATTGGACTTAACCAGCAACTTTTCAACACTTTCACCGGTCATGAACTGAACTTTCGAGCTGTGGACTTACTTGTCACCTTAATTTACATGGACTCTACTTTTAACATTTAGCCACAGTTATATTATCTAGATATTCTAGCCGGTCAGTTTCCCTTCAATTTACTTAATTCTGCCTCCATTACATGATTCTTTGTTTGCTCATGTTCATTTAAACGAATCACTACTATTGTATTCAATGTAAATAAATTTTGTATTAATTTTAAGTTTGTTGTCCTCTTGTTAACCTGTTAGATTTCACGTCTTTTCTTTATAAAAATGTTAGTGGGCCTCCTGTGACATCTATCCTTTATTGGGGCGCACAGGCCTTGTTATATTGCGCCACCTCCAGGGGTGTCCACAGTTGACACAAAAATATGAATACTTACAGCTTATATCAGCAGAATAGATCCCTCAAACCGGGATCGTGCCAAGCAAACCAGGATATTTAGTAACCCAACCTAAACCGGTATTATTATGCCAAAACATTACTTCCAGTATGGTTGTTAAAGTTAGAAAGATAACCAAAAAGTAAGCCGATAGTATGAAAAGCGAGAAACCTTCTGATGGATCAATCACAAATCCATTTATTTCTTGGCGTTTTTTTTTTTATCTCACAGTGTAGATTTAAAATAATCATTTATAAATAAATATATTTGTTTTGCATAATAATAAAGTGCAAAATGAAATATATTATAAATGCTTGCGTGTTTTTTTTTTAATTTAACTCCCGATAATATAGTGATTGGCAGGCTTACATCGCAAGCCATTGAAAGTGTTTTTGATTCCTTGCAAAGTGCTCTAGAAATGCGGTCTTTACATAATTTTTTATTATATTTCTCGATTCAAGGAAAAAGTCGCTAACAATTCTTGACTGATCTGAATGATGCTGCCTCATCAGATTGGCACAGCTTGCAACATTAATATCTTTAGATGCGTCTTTATCCTTATGGGCATTTCTTTGCTTATTTTGCCAAGAATAGGGAGATATACATTTTTAATCAAAATTGACTGGTCTAAGCACAAACATTATCAGCTTGAAATTATTTTTTTTAATAAATTTCACTCCAATAGTATTTGGAGGCTCTCGCAAAAGATTGAATGATAGCAACTCTTTTCAATAAATATCACTCTTGTCAATGGTTTACTTCAACGGTACATGTTCGGATTTTCGAAACTTTTTAAAAGCTTTTTAGAACTGTTCTCAGCGTGCTTATAATAATAGGTACAGTCGTTCATGAGTCATAATTTTTCAGTTCGCTTGCAAATCAGATTCTGACGATTCTAGTGCGTTGGTTAAGATTTGTCTTTCGATCAATGTTTTCTGTTCGGTTTTGTTTTTATCAAATAATCTCAGGTCGTTTATGCACAGCAAATTTTACATCCACATTAAATGTTGATGTAAACTCGACAATGTGCAACTAGGCTGAGCGATATCATCTCTCTGATGCAATATAATAGGGAATAAATAGTCTCTATAAAAATACATTTGTTTATGTTTCTTCGGCTATAGTTGCAGTGACTATAAATATATTCTGAAGTTTTACATATTTATATACTCTAATATTCCCGGTTGAGGAAACGCATAGTTAATTTTTTACTTTTGCTTTTTTGCAATTTTATTTTTACATTCTTTTTTTTATTTTTTTCTGATAGTATTTTTCTATCAATAAAAATGTAAAACATTTGTTCGTCTGTTCCCTTTTCTACAACGTTTCTGCTTTTCGAACTTTGTCATTGCTTTCAAGTGCTTTTTTTCCTTTCGTCTTTTTTAATCATCTTGTTATCTGCCATCCATTGCAGGGTCCCCGTTTACATCATGCAATCATGCAGTTGTTGAACTTTTATTTATATTTTAAATCAAAACCAGTGGATTCACTTGTTGCTTGACGCTTTTCACTAAACATTTTACACTTCTTCACGAAAGTTATGCGTTTATGTTCCATCTAGCTTCAGTTTCTAATGTACATCTTTTCTATGTTTTCCAATCAATCCACTTTTTCTCATTATGTCCATTTCTATATTTAATATTCCCCAGTAAAATTTCGCTCTCATCTGACATTCTAGCATTTTCTTTTTGTTTTGTTTTTACTGAACGGTAATTTTTTTCGTTATTCTGGAACATTTTGTCGACATTGCTTAATTCTGTATCGAGGCCTTTTTAACCTCCTTTGGAATCGAATTTACATCTCTTAAAGCAGCTGATATTTTTTGTTTTTATATTTCTGCTTCAACTTTACAGTTTTACGTTTTCTTTTGTTTTCTAGTAATTTTGTTTCACTGTGTAGTTTTGCTTACATAGTCTCCTCTCCCATTCCCAACTTGGTATTTATTTCTTTTGTAACATCAACATTTTTCACTATTTATTTAAATATTTATCTGTTTTCTTATTCGAACAGAAAATAGTACAAGGCCGTTTCTAAAGTAGGAATCGCACCCTTAACTAACTTGTGCATATATTTAGTGCTTCTTTTTATGTTTCAGTTCTCATGTTTATTCCGGTGCATTTTCCTTGCTGATTGGATTTTCGATTGTAGGTTATCAAGTGAAAATATTCCAGAAAAGTGGACCACTATTTACCTCATGTTGGCTACCAACAAAATGTCTACTGATTATAACATTCAACTATTACCTGAGCTTCTCGTTTATCATCTGAACGCTTTGTCTAGATAACGCTAAATTTAAAGTGAATGTACCTATTATCGTAGCATAAAACATTTAAGGACTCTAAAGCTTTAGAAGTCTTTATCATTCATTTCTTACGAAGGTACACAAACAACGAAAGAAAATCATGAAAAGATATGCAAGTTGCTCTCTTTTCATGAAGTTTAAATATAAAAAATACAACTTCATTTAGACAAGACTACAGAGACTTAATTCTTAGTAACTCGTGAGGTTTCTCTTCAGAAGTAAATATCACTTCATCTATCCAAAGCTTCCATGTTTTTTGCCAAATATTTTATTTCCTCACTTAACCTGGATGGGTTGTAATTTCCCCCTAACAGCTTTATTTTTTCATATTTTTCCTTTTTCTCATAATTATGGTGGATATGAGACTAACTATGCTTCTCGTTAATGTTTGCAGGTATTATTTTTGTTTGTTCTCTCTGTGTTAACTAATACAACATGCAATTCAAAAGTATTTATAATATGGCCCACCCACCATATTCAGCTACATCTCAATTTTCATCAGGTAGTATTCATATAAAATACAAATTTAATTGTAACCTAATTATAATGGATCATATGCAATATAGGTGAACAATTCAACTAGAAAAACTGAAAATAAATACAATGTATCTTAATATAAATTAGAAACATGTCATACTAGATCATTTGTTCTTAAATAAATCAATAATGTTTTGCGACAAATGTAAACATCAACTTGAAATTTTTCTTGTAAAAAATAAAGAATTTTAACACATTCAACATTATGGATAAAACAGTAAATTTATACATCATTTTTTGATTTTGTACACTTTTATTATTTTTTTTTCAATTTCATAAGGTTTTTGAACATTTCATGTGACAGGATATGTATATTTTTATTATTTTTCTATTTTTATCACACTTTGGACAATTCATATACCAGGATATATATATATATTTATTATTTTTCCAATTTTATCACATTTCTGATGTTGCAAATATCAGGATATGCATTTTTCTATATTTGATATATCAGGATATGTACATTTTTATTATTTTTCTATTTCATATAATTTCATATGTCAGGGTATGTACTTTTTCTTCCCCAATTTTATCACATTTGGACATTTCGTCAGTGAGGATATGTACATTTTTATCATTTTTTCCATTGTTTCATATTTTGGACATTTCGTAAATCAGGATATGTACATTTTTATTATTATTCCAATTCTATCACATTTTGTACAGTTCATATGTCACCATATGTACATTTTTATTATTTTTCCATTTTTATCATATTTTGTACATTTAATCCTCAGCATTCTTCTTTAGAACCACATCTCCGTCGCCTCGAGTCTCTTCATCTTTGAGGAGACCGTCCAGCTTTCGCTGCCGTAAAGGAGAACAGATGTCACATAACAGCTCAGTACTCTTTTCTTTGTTACTAAAGAGATCCTCCTGTCTCGCAATACTCTGCCCAGCTTTTGGAAAGCGTTCTTGGCCATTCCAAAACGTCTACATATCTCAGTGTTGCACTTGCCGTCCTCTGTCAACACGATTCAGAGATATTTAAACTTCCGCACCTGCTTAGCAGCATAAGATTGCGTATCTTATGCTGCTAAGATTGTGGCTGCCTATGCGGAATTCCGGTAGGATTTCCAATTCTTTCAGAATTGCCTCGCTGTATAGGTTGAATAGGTCCGATGAGAAAACACATACTTGCCTTACGCCTCTTACTATTTTTGTATATTCGCTGAACTCGTTCTCTATACGCATGCATGCTCTTAGATATTTGAATAATCAAGAACCTATAAGCTGTTACGATATTAGAATAAACAGCAGCCAGTATAGTTTCTTGATTATTCTAATATCTTCCCCGAATATATCAAGGTTGCAGTTCCAACAGATCCTTGTGGCGTACTTTGTCGAATGCCTTTGCGCACTCTTTGAAACTTAGATACACGTACTTCTGCATTTGAATTGCTCTTTCTGACAACATTCTGAGCATGAATATCACTTTCTTTGTTCCGGCGTCTTTAACGAACCCGCACTGTTCTTGTCCTATCTCTGGCCTGATTCTGCTGCGCGCTCTATTCATCAGAATATGGATGATGAGTTTTGTCACGTTTACGCCTGGTTTCTTAGGCATTGCTATGAAGATAGATCTGCTGAGATCTTCCGGCATATTCCCACTGTTATAGATTTCATTTATTATTTCTGTGATCTTATCTATGCCAAAGTCATCCAGCATTTCCGTCACAATTCCGCCTGGCCCTGCTGCCTTGTTTCTGTTCAGTTTGGCCAGCTTCTACTTCGGTTTTCAGAATTTCAGTTCCTTTCGGTAGTTCTGTGTATTGCTGGTTGTTCTCTTTCATTGTGGAAAAGTTTTCCAATATATTCATTCCAGAGTTGAAGAATTTTTCCTTCTCTAATATGAACGTTCCATCTTTTGATTTTAAACAGCCTATTGACGATTATATTTTCTGTCTTGTTAGTTGCTTTATTTGTTTGTGCATATCTCCTTTGTTGGTGGTACTCAGTCTCTCTATTTCTGCACTTTTTTTGTTTAGCTACCCTTCTTTAGGTTGCCTGTGCATTTGGTCCTTATTTCATTGTATATTTTTTTATATTCTGTTCCGTATCGTGACATAGTTTTCTGTCTCCTTTGCATCATGTCGAGAATCTCATTAGTCGTCGATTCGTTTTTTTCTTCTTCGTCCATTCTCCTTTGGGATGATATCGTTTGCTGATGTCACTAAAGCGTCTCTTAGTGCGTCCCATTTCGAGTTTCCATTGTGTTTCTCATATCTTCTTTTCAAATTGTCCATCTATTTTTCTTTCACGTCCGCGTAGCTCAGGAGTTTGTTGTATTGCACTTTGAGTGCTGCGTTAGGCATCATCAGTTTTCGAAGTTTCACTCTTAGTTGACATATAACAAGATGATGATCGCTTCCGAGTAGCTTTTACATCTTTTGTTGGTAGTTATGTAGTCAATTTGGTTTTTAGCTTCTCCTACTGTCCAAAATCGTCTTGGATGTTGTTGGAACCATGTGTTGGCTATTATCTTGTCATTGTCTGCGCACCATTGGATCCATTTTTCTCCACATTCGTTGCGGATTCCTAGTCTGAATCTTCCTGATATACCCCCTTGCCTACTTTGGCGTTTAGTTCTCCCATGATAATGATGACTTCTTGTGATTTGCAAAGAGCTTTAGCACTGTCTAGCATGGAGTAGAAAGATTCGATTTAGTCTTCTTTACTTTGTACTGTCGGTGCGTACACTATTATGATAAATATGCTAAAAGGCTTTCCTTTCAGCTTGACTACCAGAATTTTTTCGAATAGTTGGTAGTATCCCAGAACGCATTTCTTAAATGTACTATCTAGTATTAGTCCTACTCCTTTGTCGTTTTTCTCTCAGCCTAAATAAATAATCCTGTACTTGTCGTTGACATAATCTCAGTTGTTTGGCCATTTGGTTTCACATACGCCTAGGATGTTGATTTTAAGCCTGCTCATCTCTTGTTTCACATTACCTAACTGACCTCAGTTCTTCAATGTCCGAACGTTCCATGTCCCGGGAGTTATTTGATGTTTGATGCGAGCAGTCGCAAGATAACGGTCCAGTGACACCTGTCGCTTATGTCGTTCCTTTCCAGACGAGGGATAGGTTCCGAAGAATTTTATCCCATTAACGCCGTTTATGCTAGGAGTCGCTGGGTGACGGTCAGGTGACACCTGTTGCGCATGTCTGTCCTTACCGGGCGAGGAGTTAATTCCTATAGACTTAACCCCCTTCACGCCGTTAGGTTTCATAATGTCTCTGTTGTTAGCTATGGGATTGATAGTGGAGTGGTTGTTAGCCTTGGGATTGATAGTGGAGTGGTTTTCCGTTGCCTTCTCCACAATGGTTTATGGAGACACCACCTCTATTTAGCTGGCCGTTGACTCATCGAGAGTTCCTCCGCCCATTGTTAGGTCTTGTTTTTCGTCCTACTGGCTTGGTAACGAGCCGCCTCACTAGGAAGAACTTGGAGTGAGGTAGTCGGTTTAGTCGCCAACATTTCGACCGGAATACTTACCGTTAAAGTGATGAAATAGAATATTTAAAAAAAAAAGTTTTAATTTAGTATAAGTTCCATTGCCCCCTATTAAAACGATATGCGATATGTCAAGACTGCATCGTGGAAAAAGCAATTCTTAGTACTTAAAATTGGAACCTCGAGTTAAATCTTGCTAAACTCGAATCAACTGTCATTTACTGAAATGTTGCGGCTGACTTTAGCAGAATACGTTTCCATCTCAAAGGCCACTGTGCTGTGGGTAGATAATCTGGAGGTGGGGGGGATTCTGACATGCCATAATGAACGCCTCCTCCCCAACCATTGAGAATGGCGACTTTGCCTTTCAAATAAAATAAGACATAGGAAAAGGAAAAAAGAAAAAACACATTTCTTCATTTTCCTGATCTAGCAAATAAATGTCTCAGTAGTTGCCAGAAAGTCCCAGCAAGCTTCATTACACATGCTATATATATTAACTTTCTTTTTCATATGAGAACACATGGCACACTGGATAAAGGCGTTGGTTAGATCCAGTGACAGACCCAAAGAGTGTGAGTTCAGTACCTGGTTAAGGCAGTGGAGAACTTTCAGAGGGAAAATTAGCAGGAGATAACTGATAACTGACATCCATCAAACATGGCACGTGGAACTAGAACAGTCTACCACAGTGATCGAAATAAAGGGTTCAGTTCGAAATTCCAACCACCTGAAGAAGGCCGGAGCGTACAACGGCCGAAACGTTGTGACAAATATGGCGACAAAGATGAGGATAATAGTCCGACTAACGTAAATACTGTACATAATACCTCATCTCAGAAATATAGACAGACTCTAAAGAATATGTATAGTTCGTTTATTTTTCATTTTTTTCAGATATTTCAAATTTAATGACATGCACTTTTTAATTATTTTTTATATTTTGTATTACATTTTGGAATTTTCAGATTGTTGCATATTTATACATTTATTATTTTGTCAAATTTATCACATTGTTAACTTTTTAAATGGGCATATATATATATAAACTTTTCTTAGTTTTCTAATGTTTTTCACATTTTGAATATTTTATTTTTATTTTATTGTTATATGCATGTTTCTAATTTTTTATTGTTTTCCTATTTTGTCAAATTTTGGGTATTTCAAATTGAAAGATCTGTATATTTTTATTATTTTGCCAGTTTAAATCACATTTTGAATATTTCAAATAGAAAGATGTAAGTAGCTTATTTTCCAATTCATACAACCTTTTGGATATTTCAAAATGAGAGATATGTACAATGTGATTATTTTACCATTTATATCACATTTTTATATTTCAAATTAAAAAATATGTATATTTGATTATTTTTTCATGTTTATCACATTTCAGATTTTCAAATTGAAAGTTATGTAGTTTTTGATTATTTTCCCATTTTTTGGACATTTTGGATACTACAGTTTGAAAGATATGTACATATTGATTATTTTTCAATTTTCATCTTATTTTGAATGTTTCATATTGAAAGTTATATCAATTTCGAACATTTTGGATAATTCAAGTTAAAAGCTATTCAAATTTTGGATGTTTTTTTTCCCATTTTTATCACATTTCAGATATTACAAAGAGAAAGATATTTACATTTTGATCATTTTTCCATTTTTATTACATTTTGGATGGTTCAAATGGAAAGATATGTACATTTTGACTATTTTTCCATTTTTATCATATTTTGAATACATCAATGAAATGCAAATTTTCATGTTTTTCCATTCTTATCATATTTTGGATACATCAAATTGAAGCATGTATATTTTGATTATTTTTCCATTTTTATCACATGTTTTACCTATTATATTGAAATTCCTCTATATTTTGCTGTTTTTCCATTTTTAGAATATTTTTCATAACTGAAATTGAAACATAAGTATATTTTCGTTAGTTTTCAATTTTCATCACATTCTGGATATTTCAAATTGAAAGATAGGTACATTTTTATTATTTTTCATCGTTATCACACTCAGGATATTTCAAATAGAAAGATATGTCCATTTTATCATATGTGAATTACTTGTAATTCCTTTTTCTTTTTTCAGTTTTATCATATGGTCTTTTGAATTGAAGTATATGGTTATATGGCTATATTTAATATAATGTTTTTATACCGCTCTACATTTTTCAAATGTCAGTATTTATTAAAAAAAATTCCTATTTTTGTTGTGACCAAGTAAATGGTTAAGTAATAACAAAAAACAGGTTTGCAGATATATCGTATATCAAACAGTAAGTACACCAGAAGAATATTACACGACTAGTGAGAGTGTATCGAATGAACTAGCGCTCAAACTAATCACTGTTCCTCGAAGCCTTCTGTACTCCTATTCTTATATATACTAGGCGGAAGAGTCTAACATAGACTCTTTTGAGGAAGGACACCACAACACACACACCCTTTTCAGCCGTATGAAGTTTTTTTTTAATTACCACACAATACTTTTTATTCAAACCTTTTCCAAAAAAAAAAAAAAAATCGCAAAATCCAGACCATTTAACATCGTGTCCATGACCTCTTGAAAAATGGAAGTTTTTTTAAAATTTGTATAAACTCTTGTGGGTGTTTATGCAAAGGGGGATCGAGCATTTCTCGTCCACGGGTATTTGTGGATATGCGTCGCTTAAGCCGATCTTAGAGAAATATTTTCCTCTACTGAGCTTAGCGAATATCTCCTCTGGACATGGAAGGGGATAATGATGATCAATTAGGGCGCTGTTCAGCCTCGTTGAGAAATCAGCACATACACGAATTTCTTTGCTCTTCTTTTTAATATAAACTGCCCATTCACTATATTCAACCTTTGCCAGAACTCCCATTTCCTCAATTTTTCGTCAATTTGATTTAACGAGGCAAATGGAACGTTACGTTTTTTCTTAAAAACTGGGTTTACGTCTGGCTTTAACTCAAACTTAGCAGACATTTTTGTGCATTTTTCTAGTCCGCTACTGAAAACGTCGGGAATTTTTTTTTTAGTTCACCTTTCAACATTTCTGCTACGTCAGTCACATTTTCGACTTTTTTACATTAATAGACATATCCCAAAGTTGAAACTGTTCTAACCAGTCAGTCCCGAACAAATATCTCGTATTCTTCATAATATACACCTTTAGGTTTAAAGTTTTACCTTTAAATGACACATTCATTATAATTTCGCTCATAAACTTAATAGGATCACCACTTTTAGCTCTTCACTTCGTTCTTAACAAAGTCGGCTTACCTAGTTTTTTTCCATGTTTGATAATTAATTATGGATAAGTATGTACCCGAAATATTTTTGTTAAATATTTGCACTTCTGTATATTTCCTGATGTCAAGACTTTCTGGTTCATCAGACTTGATAATTTTTACAACACTTTTTGTCTTGTTCTTAATCCTGCCGTGGGAACTTTTGTGTCCCAATTTATCGCAATTAAAACATTTTTTTTATCTTTAAAAGGATAATCTCTATCCCAATGTAATTCACCACACCCGAAACCTAGTCTTAAAGGCAAAGTAACTTTATTCTTTGGTTGGCGTATTTTTTAATTTTTCTTTGGCGTATTTCTTTCGATGTTTTTCGAATCCTCTGTGACGCTCACGAAACGTTGGCAACCTTCGGCAACTTGCTGTAAAGTAACGTCGGGCTCGTTTTCAAGCTTGTTGAGTACCCTACGACGTATTTCGGCGTCTTTTGCTGAAATCAAACCCTAGATGAAAATCAAGCATTTAAAATTATTGGCGCTTAACTCTGCCAATTTGAAGTCATCACAGTGTTTATTGACTACACTCGCGAAAGTAGTATAATCTTCGTCTTCTTTGTGGGTGAGATTCATGCATTTCCAACACTTGTGGAACAGTGACGTTTTTGAACTGAAGTGTTCTGTTAATGATTGAACCGCCTCTTTGAATTTCAAGTTGCTGGTTTTCTTAGACAAAATATGACAACAAACTTAGTATATTCCGCTGTACCAAATTTCCTGAGGAGGAGACGAACCTTTTTATGGTCAGCCCAAATTGCACAATCCGTATTGTATAAGTCCTCGTAACGTTTAACGTAAGAAACGAATGTAATTTCTTCTTCAGGCGCAATCGTAAAGTTTTCAATAGCACTCCAGATAGCGTTTTGAGAGAACGCGTTATCGCTGCCCTGGATATATACAAGTGCCTTTGCTCATTCTGTGTTTGAGGAAGCATTTCTTCCAGTTTCTGTTGTCTAACCTGAATTTCTCGGTGCAATTCCTTAAATTTCTTCTGATATTCTGCTTGTTCTCGTTGGAATTCCTCTTTTCTTTCTTTGTATTTCTGCTCCAACAGCAAATGTTGTTGCTGTTGATATATCTGTCTTTCTTGATATTTCTGTTCCGACAGTAGTTGTTGTTCCTGTTGGTGTTTCAAAAACTCTAGCATTACACTTTTAAATTCGTCCATTTTACTGCGTAAAATTAAGAAATGAAAGGGGGGGTTCTCTTTACCCTCTTAAATAAGTCTGCCTGACTTCTACGATTCTTTTACTGAAAAATTTAAAAGCAGGAGAGGGGGCAAATTTTTACTTTACCCTTATTAGTGAAAACAATAAGTTCTTTCACTGACTTGTTAGAATGGAAAAAATAACAAGGTTCACCAACCTTCTTCCCAGCCACTGAATTGAACTTGTAGAAATCCTCTTGTCTTGAAGAGTTTTTTTTTTCATTGTCAGTGTTGTAGTTAACACTGGATACCCTTTTGTCGTTGGATTAGAATTCATTTCTTCACCACTGTTGTAGATACTGGCAAATTTTTTTTTATGATTTAACCTGTAGTCTGTTTCTTCGAATCCTTCGTCGCCAAGATGTTGTGACCAAGTAAATGATGAAGTAATAACAAAAACCAGGTTTGAAAATATATCGTATATCAAACAGTCAAATTTTCTCGATTTGCTGGAATTTATTGCCAAATTTGATCCCCTCTTACGTACCCACATAAACCAAGTTGGAAATAAAGAATCTGGACATTCATCATACCAAGACCATATCTGAAGAAGTTACCCAGCCAATGGTTAAAATGTTCTTGAAGAAATAGTAAAAGATATCAAGAAGCAGGGCATTTTAGTATATCAGTCGATTCAACACCTGATGTTTCCAATGTTGATCAACTCACTGTAATTGTTAGATATGTTTCTCCCCTTGATGAAATATCAGTTGAACGATTTTTGGCATTTATTGTACTGAAGAATCACACAGGTCAAGGAATAGCTCAACTGATACTTCTTTGAAGAACTTGAAATTGACTTTAGTAAATTCCGGGGCCAATTATATGACAATGCAGCTAACATGGCTGGAAAGTATAATAGCGTTCGACAGAAAATTCTAGAAAATTCTATTTAGCAGACTTTTATCGACTCTCGTCGACTGAAGCGGTTAGCTGCGAGGATGATATCACAGAGGGCGGAGTTCACGAGGCATTGAAGTACGTCGGCAGTTGATTTGATGGTCTGCACTACGAATTGTACCTGAGGCTGTCACACATGTTTGTTCCGATTTTAACAATGGCGTTCAACATCTGGTTCCGGCAAGGGTCCGTCCCTAATCGGATCTCCGGGGTGTGATCACGCTGTTGATAAAGTATAAGACGATTACAGGTTTATAATTCTGCTAAATTTGGCCAGAATCCTGACGGGGCGTTTGCAGTCACTTGCTGAGATTTTGTTGGGACCAGAGCAGACTTGCGCTATGAAGTGCCGAACAATGCAGAACAACCTGCATCTGATCCGCACGATCATAGAGTGTGTAGAAGACGTCGATAAAGCTGTGCTGGTACATTTGAATAAGTTCAAGGCGTTCAGTAGCTAGTATCAATCCCGAACATCTTGTGTCCATCGATCTCGCATACGTATGCGGTAATACGTCGAACCCGTACCTGTTTCTTACGCTGCTAGCCGTGGCAAGAATAGTGGTGTGGATGACGCGGATATAGCGAATATTATGAGACGAACTCTATTCTCATCGGGATCTGAGTAGATAAGTTGGGCATCCGCTCAATATGAAAATCAAAACTGATAGAAAACGTTTGTTTTTCAGTAGGTTTTCAGCGAAAAGTGGGTGAAATTTGCAAGCCTTGTTTGTGTGAATCGGACCAACCTCTTTTTTTTAGTCCCCTAAAGACACAACTGGGCTGATTCCTAACAAACCCCATCACTGGTTAAGCTAGACTCCTTTTTTGACTAAGTTAGTGCAAGTGTGTGTTGTTCACGGTCTGCTTCCAGCGTTCTCTTTTGTTTTGGTCCTTGTCAATATTCCTAATTTCCAAAGTTTGTTTTTACCCCTTTTTATCTTGACTGGATCAGCCTTTGATATTTTCCGTAATGTATTTTGTCCCTGCCTCATCTTTAAAGAGCGAGCTTTTTGATTTTGCTTATCGGCAGAATACAGCGACACCACTCTTTTTTATTTTTGAATAATTTGGTTTAATTTTATTTTCATTTTTGAGTTTCATCCCCTTCCCCTGCATTTTATGATAGATTTTATCTATTTTTATAAAAAAAATAATGGAGATATTTATACATGTGAAATTTTTATGCCATGGGTGTTTTAGTAGGATCCTTGTGAATATGCAGCATTGTGGTTTATGTTGGATTGAGTGGAGAAGGATGGGCTCTTTGGTTAGTGCATAAATTGTTAGAATGGATGAGTCGTGAATCAGATTAGCTAGGAGTAGGATAGACAGTGAGAACAGCATTTATCCACTCTCCCACTCGGCTTTGTACCATAAAAATGTAGTAAAATACACTTTAAATAAAACATCTACGTCACAGACTAGAAGACATCACAACATCTCCGATAGGAACACCATTGGAGGAACCGGACTTTGTGGAAATATAGATTCATTGTTTTGCTGTGCAGGCGTTGGCTAAGAAGTTAAAATATGGCAGGGGCGATATCACCCCTGAAGTAATAATAATGATAATAAAGGGGGATATTTTTTCTAAGCGTTTCACCACAACCAAGGCTGGAAGCCACTAGGACGCAAGGGGTTACAGAAGATTTGGAGCAAGATCAGACAGGAATGATAGAGGAAAGGATGAGGAGAAGGATAGTGGATAGATCAAGGCAACTGGAAATGTCGATTGACATTACATTTGAATAGTTGGAGATTATAGCTCTCAGGAAAACTGGAATAGGGGAGGGAGTTCCACAGGCGAGAGGTGCGAGACATGAAGTTATTGGAATAGAAGAGACGGCTATATTTAGTAGTTTCGACAGTGAAAGGGTGCCAGCCTCGTAGGGATTCATGGAATCTGGGAACCAGCGAATGCAGCTCCTCGGAGCAATTACCATGAAAGTATTTGACAGAGAGAGGCGACGGCGCGTCTGTGAGAGAGTGACTGTAGACGAGATGCCAGATCAAGGCCAACTACATTACATATCCGTCTCAATTGACTCAATGTATTTGTTCCATCTCAGGTCAGCAGTCAACGTGAGACCGAGCAGATGCAGAGAGTTGCTCTCAAGAAGTTGACTGTCATACATACTAATGGGGGGCAGGGACATATACATTAATATTAATATCATACATATATTATTCTCTGGAGCTTATCAAGAACCCCGAGGCTCCAGGCCATATATGGCAGCAATACTCCATGCAAGAGCGATTTGTTGACTTGTAGATCTGAAGGATCGATTCCGGGGAGAAAAATTTCCTGGCGCGGCACAGGGAGTCAACTTTCCTTGCGGTGGACGAAGCAATTGACTCAATGCATTTGTTCCATCTCAGGTCAGCAGTCAACGTGAGACCGAGGAGCCGCAAAGAGGTGCTCTCGAGAAGTTGAGCGTCAGACATTCTAATGGAGGGCAGGGAAGGATCTCTGTGGTGATTAATAGAGAGCAGTTTTGTTTTTGAGGCATTAAAGTTGACCAGCCAATTCCTGCCCCAGTTCACAACCGATTGGAGGTCCTTTTCGAGACGCACGACCAGGTTAGTTTTGTCAGTGACACTAGATTTTTTTTGAGGCAGGAGTAAATTGTGGTGTCATCCACGTAGATGCCAACTTGGGAATTTATGGCGTCAGGAAGGTCATTTATGTAGATAAGGAATAGAGTGGGGCCAGGAATGCCTGCGTTCGTGGAATAGGAACTGGAGGAGAATCCGTTGAGAACGACCTTCAATTAACGGTTTGACAGGAATGATTGTATTAGGTCAAACAATCGACCCGTAATGCCATAATCCTGGAGCTTGTGAAGAAGGCCGGCATGCCAAACCCTATCAAACGCTTTGGAGATGTCTAGTGCCGCGGCACGAGCTTCCCCGTTATTTTGAAGAGCTTGGTAGACAGTTTCAGTGATGGCCGTAAGCACATCAACTGTAGATCGGGCAAAGCGGAAGCCATATTGCTTGTCTGAGAGCAGATCATGGAGTGTAAGGTGGTTAACCACTTCGGTATTAATTAGGGCTACAAAGACTTTGCCGAAGAGGGGTAGGAGACTGATAGGACAGTATTTAGAAGGGTCAGAGCGGTCGCCAGAGTTCTTGAAGACAGGAACAGTCGAAGAGGACTTCCAGCAGTCAGGAAAACAAGATTCCTTGAAGCAGTAGTTATATAGTTTAGAGAGGCCGGCGCCAATTCTTCAAGATGATGGCTGGTATCCCATCACCACCACTAGCCTTGTTGGGGTCTAAATCTAATTATGGTTGGAAGATGAGAAGGACCAAAGTAAAAGAAGCAGACAGTTATCGACCGTGACGTGGGCAGAGAGGAGTTGGCACAGCCTGCATCATAATGTGGCCTCAGGGTTTCCCATCGGAGGTGACTGCAGGGACACCTTTCCATGCGTGACATGGCACTACAAACACCCCGGTATTATACAACTGTTGATCAGAGCGGCCGCTCAAGACGCTACGCAAGAGTTAGGGCTCTTAACTACCAGTCGGAAACAGCAACCAGAGAACTGTAACCGTGTACCCTCAGAATGAAGAGGCAATGCCACAGACTGCACAAATCACGGGAGAAACAGAGCTGCACTAGTACAGAGGCCAGAGAGAGAGAGAGCGAGTACCGGGAACACCTTCCTAAACAAGAAACAAGGCGCGAGCCTCTACTCATGTCTAAGAGAAGGGGGAGGAGTGTTGACCGAGCGGTAGGAAAGCCTACCTACTCCTATTACATATAACACATACAAGAACGACAAAAACAAAAGGAAGGATGAGATGGGGATGTAGTTGGCAAAGTGTCCAGACTGACACTTGGATTTTACACTTTCACAACACTAAGTTTTAACTTAATATAAGTCCCATTATCCTATTCTAAAAAAAGAAATTGAAGAAAATAAGGTTATCCGGCTTTGTTGATATGTCATAATAAATGCCACATCATACGTGGAAGCAAGTGTTTGTCTGCTTTCTTTCTCATGAATGTACGCCTTACCTTAAGTCCAAGCATCGAGTTTCAACGAAACGCAGACCTGGTGTGTGTTGGGGGGATCAATGGCCAATCCTCCCCCCTCACCAAATAGTGGGCTTGGGAGACATGCTTTAAATAGAAGTAAGAACAACAGGAGAAATAAATGGCAAAAACAATTCCATGTTCGAACATTTTATCTAACAAGAAAATTCGGCCAACTAGATCATAAGAATACTGACGAGACATTTTCGCATCTAGCCAAAGACATTCAATTTTCCATTTTTTGATTTTTCTTTCGAACCGGGATTTCTAACTAAAACATCAAATAGGTTAGAATGATTAGGACAAAAATAAATGTGTTAAGAACACCAAGTGAAAGGGGAGCGTTTTCGAATAACCAAGATGTTAATATGCTGTAAGGACTCTGAAATGTAAATGTTACAAATAGTTAATTTAGAACACGAAATACAATCTTTTTGTAAGTGTACAAAGGATATCAGAATACTAATAGAAAATTGCTGGAACAATTATAATTTGGAACTTAAAAAAAAAGAAATGGATTTTGGCACTATAAGAATCGAAGTTAAAATCAAGGATGTTTTGATCTAGAATTTATTTTTAAAACAAGAATCTCTGTAGTTTACAAAGTGCGGCAGAATAATTAAGAGCGAGGTGATAAATAATAGCGTCTTGTGGTAAACCTTGGAAACCAATCGATGAAAAAGTAAGTTGTTTATTCTCGGAGGAGTGAAGTTGTAATTTGGTAGTATGTCACTACGTTTGCAATAGAAAAACAGATAGATCACCTGTCTGGGTCACATGAGGATGGTTCTCTTAAAGAGGCGAGCCAGCCGGAAGAGAGAGAGTTTTAGGTTAGTCTTGTCTTCGAATGCAGTTGAACTGAGTGGAGAGACGCGAGAGATTGAAAAGGAAGCTGAGGGCGAAGAAGCGAAATACCGCCGCTAATATCTAAGTACCGCTACTACTAATACCCATTACTACTATTACTACTACTGAGAACGGGAACATCGAATGTTGTAATAGTTGCGCTAAGAACAGGACAAAAAGGGTTAAAACGAAGGTCACATCTCTGTGTTTGTTTGGTTTTGTATGTGAACAATGTTCACATACAAGAAACATTCAACTTTGTGCAACAAGAATTATTTGTGCGTGCGTGTGTTGCTTTTATATATATATAAAAAAAATTTTTTATCCTTTCAAAATCGAATTGACTTGGTTATATTTATTTTGTCTGTTAACTCGATTCTCAACCGACGAACTCGCAGGTGGACCAACGGAGTGCGTCCGGATTTCTACGATCTGATGACCACTCTCCAGGATTAAAACAATCACAACGTGGCTGGAGGGTGGCTTCGAATTGACCTTGGGAACCGGAGACTTTTGTCCAACTTGTAATACTGGACCATTCCGGACCAACGGCCGGTGTTGTGGAGTGCGTGGGTCTAGTGGGGTGAGGATACGTTGTTACAAGAAGGCCACAAAGTTGCAGTAGGGAGAACGAGATTACGGATATCTTTTTAGCTTCGGAAGGATATGAGGCCACCAGAAAGCTCTCTGTCATGGCGTATCACAGAGAATTGAAGTATTTGACCTTTTCACAAATATTGGACATTATAAAGAGAAATTTGCGATCAAAAACAACTTTGGTTATTGCTGAGAGGACAAAGTTTCTCGTAGACTGTCTATTCACATGCTACTTTTAGTAGTTGCTAAGCTAAAAACAATGGTCGAGCATGGAATTGTAGAGCATGTTCCCCTAAGGGGGTTATTTGGACTTACCCATTGTTGTTTTTTTTTTTTTTTGAAAACCGGATGGAGATTTAAGGATATGTAGTGATTACAAGATAGGTGCAAGTCACAAAGCAAGCTCTGATTCATTCCATATTCCTAACATTGAAAGTGCTATTCACGAGTTGTCTGGAATTAAAGATGAAAGGATATGCCTTATGGTGTGAAAATAGCAAGTGCTATTTTTTAAAGAGCCATTGAAAACGTACTAACTAGTGTTGTTAAGAATATCATCATCTATCAAGAAGATATATGTATTCATTATTATTATTTTCTTTATCTATTTTATTTCATTTTCCCACATGAGAATAATAATTATAATAATATTAATAATAATAAAGAATACCTGGAAATAGTAATTGTTAAAATGTGGCATTTAACACAACCACTATTCCAATAATAAGAAGAGCCTTAAGAATGATTAAAAAGAATACAGACACATACATTAAGAATATCCCACTAATCCCATGAGTATCTGAGATTCAAAAAATTGTGTTCAGGAGCACAATTCACATAGTAAAAAAAAAAAAAAACACTCTTAATATACAGTTTAACCCGGATATAAGAGAGTTGTCGGGACAGGAGAAGAAGTCTCTTATATCCGGGTTTCTCTTATATCCGGGTTTGGTCTATTTTATATACATTAACACAGGCTCTAATTTGGGACCAGAGAAAATCTCTCTTATATCAGGGTTTCTCTTATATCCGGGTTACACTGTAATATGTAAAATAATTTTCAAAGAAAAACCTTTCTTTTCTTCATGTAAAAGTCTTGGTATGAAAAATTTACCAACCAAGAAATGCAATTTCAGGACGAAATAAGTTTATTATTCGCCAGAAGAATTCAGGTGAGCAACTTCATATTTCATAAATCGTAAGACAAAAATATTTTTGTTTCGAAAACAGTAGTTCTTTCCCTTTTACCATATTGCCCTCAATGTGTGTGTATATGCATATATATCTGTGTGTATGTATGTATATATATATATATATATATATATATATATATGTGTGTGTGTGTGTGTGTGTGTGTGTGTGTGTGTGTGTGTGTGTGTAATATGCCGATGACATTTGTAGCAAAATTCAATTTTCTACATACTTATTAAGCTTGGTTTCATTTGGCACAAGATCAAATAAGACGAACTGCTAATAGGAAATTCATGCTGCACCCATCCACCAATTGAAAATCAACATCTGATATACTGGCTTTTTACGAGAGTTATAAAACAGTTTTTTTTATAAGAAGGTAATGTAAAATAATTAAAAGCGACCGACGAGTCAACACGGACAAATTTAGCTCCGTAAAACTCAACCAGCAGTCAAATGGTGTCCGAAAATGGAAAGACCAAAAATACAACATAGGAACGAAGATGTCCCAACAGTCGCAGCAAAGCATCCGAAAACTGAATCCTTCTTCAACCTGAAGACGAATATATACCGACGTTGCAACAAAAATGAGAACTCTTAACCGAACGAACTTTACTGCCACCAATTAAGTCCACTGTTTTTTGCAACGATTTTTAAACCCAATTTTTCTATCTTCCCTTTGTTTTCTCCTCTTTCTGATATAAGCCTTTCTTTTTTTCCACTCAAGTTTGGTGTTGTCCTGTTTTCTCTCACCGTGTCGCGTCAATGCTCTTTTTACCTTTATTTTCTAGAGAGGACAAATTATTGGTCACAAAGAGTATAAAAACCCGCATAACATCAAGCCTTTCTTTCTATGTTTATTTCAGGCGTGCCTTGATCTGCTCAAATTCTGGCTTAGATAACTTCTTCAAGTTGTATCGTTTTTGCTGTTTGTACACCATTTTTCTACTTTTCTGAATTATAAGCAAGAAACGACGAAAATGCATCTCATTTTCTTCCATTTTCACTTTATTCGCAAAAATATTTAAAATTCATAATCCACATATGAATTGTATAGAAGGTCATGTTAAAATGTCACTTTTCAGAATATGCATATATGTCACAAATTCCAGTCACGTGTGAAACAAAATCCCATGTTCAAAAGCCCCCTGTTGAAAAACGATACGAACTTTAGTTATAACAAACTAACAACTCGATTTTATTAAAGGCGTGATAATAACATGACTGATGAGATTCATGCAAATACCTGAAGTATTAGGTAAGATATTCATAAGCAGAGGAAGACTTATCGCACCCAAACAATAAAAGCTACATTCACTCGATGAAAATATACACGGCGATGTACATCTATCGTACACCAAAATCTTCGGATAGATAAATGTTAGATAGAGCCGACCGTGAAATTAGGATTTCATTGCTCGAAAAGGTAATATTTTAAATTATTCACCATTATTTGCTGGACACCATTGTCTTTTCTCCTTCCCATATTATCGTCTGTATTTAATTTCACCTTCATATTTATATGCTTACATATGGCTGGGTGTCTGCACAAGAGTGTGTGCCTAGCCAAACGCAACTTTTCGTCTTTCAAACTGCCGAATTAAGTGATTGGATCCATTTCCAGATGTACTATGATATCTCCACTTGATTCTCACATTCCATTCACCCACACACAAAGAAAAACATTTGTTTTTTAAACTATTGAGAATTACAATATATGGTCACTAAGATGCTTCTTCTATGGTGCTCGTATGAGAGACCTTAATTTGCTAATTTGCTTAATTTCCCTTAAATTACCTTAAACCTTAAGCTATATTGTGACCAAAGCTAAGCATTTGTTAATAACAAAACAATTCAATTCTTTCAAATTCACACACATATGTAGCTGTAAAATATAAAATCAGTTTAAATTAATAATGATGTTAGTTTTTTGATGAACCTTCATTATATTACAGTTTCCTACTTCTATTTTTTTAATTAATTTCTTTGTTATACTATTAATATATAACATAATTAAAACTAATTACTCATTCTACTAAGTTTCAAAAAGGTGTACAAAAAAATTATATTCTTAAACTATTGGTTAAATAAAGTTAAAGATAATTTATTTTTAAATACTAATATCTTAATTGGTGCAGTGTTGGTCCTCCATATTTATAAAATTGTTTTTTTAGTGCTTGCACATTGTTAAAAATACACTTTTTAAGTGGTGGAGTGGAGGTGACTGTTGTTGCTGTATGATATTGTTGACAGTTCATCGACTTCCATGCATGAATAAACATTATTTTCATAATGTTTTAAGAAAATAAAATAAGATTTTTTTTTACAAAATACAGTTAGTTATTCCATAAATTTAATCATTTACTATGAAACAAACATCTAGAACAAATACTGGAGTTCTAAATTTTTGTTTTTATTTTTCATCTATAATGGAAGTTTGATGTGTTGATATGCAAATGTTTTACAAAATTTAAAAACTTTATTTATAGGTGTAGATTTATTTTTCTTTTACAAATTAGCTTTAGAAAAGCACAGAAATATGACTTTCCCTATTTAAATCTCTTGTCTCTAAATTTCTTTATTGCTAGAATTGTTAGAAACAAAGGCAATTAATATTGTATTTTCTTTCCTTTCTTTTGATTATGATACTAATTTTCATGTTGTTTCTTATTCCTTTATTGTTGTGGTGTCCTTCCTCTTAAGAGTCTATGTTAGACTCTTCCGCCTACTATGATTAGTTGGAGAGAAGGCTTCGGAGAACAGTGAACAGATTGAGAATTCAGTAGCGAACCCTTTGGAATCTTTTGATTTTGTTCCTTGTTGGAAGCTTTTTTATGGTGAGTGTTTAATTTTTGTTACGTTTGTTACTTGGGTTTTGGGGCGTATTTTACTTTACTTTTTTACTCTGTTTTACTCCGTTTTCTTTGGAACACTTTTGTGTTTTTCTGCTGTGGTGTGACTAGCACCATAATGGCTGAGTCTCCCCAGCAAAATGTACCAGTGCCTGCTCAGCCACCGACATCCGCATGGGAAGCAGAAAGGCTCGTGAAAAAGGCCAAGAATATTACATGGGCCTAAAAGAAAAATATAAAGATTTTATCTCGGGCAATGAACTTTCCTCAAACTCCCGGGGTTATTATCCTAATCCGTAACACGGGGGAAATTTAAGAGTTTGGGACTATTTGGCTAGTACCAAAGAAGCTTTCTCTAATATAAGGATGGTCCAAATGAGATCAACTGATTTAAAAAAATGTCGCAAATGTGTACTGGGAGGGACCCCGTTCGGCTCCACCCCTCTTTATATAGGGCTTTCAAGCTAACTTTCCCGACAGACGCCGGCGGCAATGTCAGGGACAGTCGAATTACGACCGATATCGGAACGGAAGCCTTGGACAATTTGTCGGCATCTTAACCCCCATAGATTTCCGAACAGTCAGTGTTTAAGGGACGCATGCTTAAATCATGTTTATCAAGTTAGCCAGGCTGAATGTAAGGAGGTTGAGAGATGGGAGTAAGGCTGCCCGCCTGCTTCGTGATCTCGAGTCCTTTGGTGTAGAAGTGGCCGCGATCCAGAAGACACACTTTGTTTGTGACGTCGATGCCAGTATGCTAACGACTTTGTCGTCTATTCAGTATACGGGGACCGGCAGGCCAGAGGTGTTTCCTTGTTAGTCAAACGTTCACTGGATGCGAGGGTAGAACTTGTGGGCACCGAGAGCCGGTTGGCCGTAGCAGATATTGCCGTGAGCAGTGGTTCGTTTCGGGTCGTTGTGGTTTATGCGCCCAACAACGACCAGGAAGAGCGTGTCAACTTTTTCCATCGGTTGAGGCCATTCCTGGTTGATTCTTCGCGCTTAATCTTAATGGGAATGCCATCCTGGAGCCCAAGATAGATATGGGGCGGCGTGCTAGCAGGAAGGCGATCGTAGCTTGGTTGATCTGATCGACGAGTTTGAGCTCGTCGATAGATACCGGGTCGATCATCCGAGGGGGTAGATGTGGACGTGGGCCCTTAGTTAGCCGTTTCTCCGGGTAGCCAGCTACCTGGACAGAATGTTAGTGAGAAGGGTCAACCTAGATTTACTAGATTGTTCCACGTTCCACCGGTTAGACTATTCGGATGTACCCGGATGGTGTTAGGTGCTAAGCCTAGAATGGCTGGACACTGGAAGTTCAACGTGTCCTTACTGGACAGGCGGGACTTTCAGCAACAGCTGACAAGATTAATGCAGCGGGAATTAGTGGGGTGGAATAGGTGGTGGAAGAGGCTTAAGGATAGGATTAGGTCCTTCACCACTGAATACAGCCAACGACTCGATCTAGATAAGGCTAAAAAGGTGAAGGCTCTAGAGGATAGTCTGTCTCGGGCAGTGGCTGGGGGGTTTCCCTAGAGATAGCTGTAGCTAGACAGGCCCTGAAGCGCGAGGCTAGCAAGCGCTGTCAGGGTCAGGTAGACATATGTTAAGCAAGATGTCTAACGAAGCTGTGAATATGGGCGCAGAATTGCGCAAGGAAAGATCCGTTAAGGTTCCGATCGGTACATTCGTCGGTCGGTCCGAAAGGCTTGTCCTCTGTCGCCCTTGCTTTATGCTTTGGATTTGGAGCCCCTCCTTCGCCGGCTAAGGCACGGGGCGTGCAGTCCGGCCGTACGCGGAATCGCCTTTTTCTCTGGTAGAGCTCGTGCTAGGGTTTCTGCGTACGACGATGACGTATCCATTTTCGTGTCGTGCCGTAGCGACATTGAGGTGGTACAGAAGGCGCTTGAACGGTACGAGAAGGTAACGTATGGAGGCGATCGAGCGTTTTTTGGGTGGTCGCAAACATTGGGTCTGTAAAGAAGCCTGTTACCAGCTTCCGTGTCATGGGGGGCTGGGATTGCCACACCTGAAGAATCATCGCCATGTCTTTGGCTGTTGGCTTTCCTACGCGGCGTTTGGACGGAGGACTTGATTGCAGCACGGAGTGTTAGGGACATCTTTCCTTCACTCCTCCCATTTCTTGGGGAAAGCGCCGTCGCGGTCGTGGAAGTTTTTCGAGTTTCCTCAGTGAAGGTCATTCCTCGGTCCAGTGACCTTTCTCGGCCTCGGAGATTATTGTATAGTGAATTAGTGGAGGGCATCACAAAGGATCCTTTGTCTGACCGGCTCAGCTTGTTGGCATCAGAGTTGCGCTCTTTTTTGGTCTTGGGCGCCAGCGGCGGATTATCTCAGCAACCCTGAGTTTTTGCTTAGCTGGCGATTGATTCGGAACGTGCTACCTCTCAATGACGTACTCATCACATGGGGCCAGGCAGATTTGCCAGACTGTCATCGATGTGATCTTGGCTTAGAGGAAACGGCTTCGCACGCCTTCTACCATTGCCTCAGGTGCGCCCTTTCTGGGAGTATGTCGGCGAGTTGACGGCTCGTATCGCTCCCGATCGGCTCGTGTCCATCGATCTCGCGTACGCGTGTGACAATATCACGGATGGTGTTTTTGACGTTGCTAGCCGTGGCAAGAATGGTGGTGTGGACGACGCGAAGAAGAGAATCTTGCGAGATGAACGTTATTCACATCAGAATCTGGTTGTTTTCTTTAAGCATCAGCTTAGGGTAAAAATCAGGTCGGATTGAAAGCGTTTGATTTCGACAGATTTCAGCGAAAGGAGGGTGACTGAGGCGAGCCCGGTCCACGAGGATGGGGCTAGCCTTTTCTCCTTTAAGTCCCCTTAACGGGGTGGTTTCCTGTGAACACTCCCCTGGTTAAGTTAGACACTCTTTTGTTTTCCTAGTTAATATGAATAAGTGTTGTTCTCTTTTGTTATGACCCATGTCGAGATTCCCAGTCTCCCCAGCATGTTCTTGTCCCATTTTTCATTCCGTCATTTATTTTTACCCTCCCCATTTCATTAGTGAGTGTGCTGCTTGATTCTGTCTAGCGGCAGAATACAGCGGCCTCTTTTATTATTTTGAGGGGTAGACGGGTCCTACTTAACATTTGTTTTGGTTTTTGTCTCTGTGTTACATTTTAGTTCGTTTTCGGGTTTATTTTCCTTCCATATGAATCATTGAATTTTTATATATTTTTGCAAAAAAAAAAAAAAGGACATTTTGAACTCTCATCAGATTTTTATCTCATGAGACGTTTTTTGTAGGCTCCCCGGTGAATATGCGGTATTTTGGTGTATGCAGGATCGAGTGGTGATTCTTTTGATGAATGAGCAAATTGTAATAAATGAATGGGTCGCGAATTTGATTAATTAGAACTAGGATAGTTAATGAAGACCAGTTCCCCTTCCCACCCTGCCTTGTGCCACAATTCTGTATGTTACAGATTAAATATCAGTGAATAGATTGTGGAATTGCTCTGGAGTATATCAACATTTGACTTTGTCCAGACTGAGTTTTACTTTTCGTCTGAACTGTTAAGTTTTTTTTTACTTTTTATTTCAAATTCTTTAATCTTTTTTTTTATTTTTTATTTTTGCGTACTTGTTTTCATTTATTTTCTTTTTCTTTCTTTAAGTTTGTTGTGTTGTTCTCGTTTTTATTTCAGATTTTCCTTTTTCGCATTATTTTCATTGGTTTTTAGTTTGTGAACTTTTGTTTTCCACGTTTTCGTTTTTATTTTTGGTTTGACTCTATTATCGTCTCTCGTTTATATTTTCTTTGGTTTTTAAGAACAAGTAATTCTTTGATGAGGCCAACCTTTATTTAAACAGCTGTGGTGCCTTTGTTCCACCATGGATGAAAATTTAAACGCGGTACCTACGCAAAGTAAATCACCGCCCCCCCCCACACACACACACACCAACTGCCTGGTCGGAAAACAGGCCAAAGAAGGATTCGGTATATTATGACGAACAATGAGTCAAGAACGAAAAATACGTCCAGAAAAACGAATTTCTTACGATTCCAGAAGCCCTGGATGCAGTTAACGGAAGGATAATTTCCCTGATGACCACCGACGTAAAAAGTGGGAAATTGATTGGGTTCAGTAGGGAAACAATTGAAGAATCATTGAAAAGTCTCAGTATCTCGCCGAAGTTTTTACAAGGAGATCCTATGCAATGTGAGATATTCTTCTAGCAATTGAAGAAGAAACGAAGCGGCTCGTCGGAAGTACATTAGCAACGACGGCACTAAGACTCCAAACAAAGTACATGGGCACCTGACGTACAAAAATCACTGTGCATGGTGTGCCCATGGATATATGCGGAGACCGTGTGGGGGCCTTCAAAATACGGACCCGTAGAAGAGGTCTCTTCCATCATAAGTCCGGTATTGCCACAGGGGACATGGTGTTTGCATGTTACTCTGAACCAGCAGGCTTTTGGTGCAAGAATTCTCAGCCTCTACCCCGCTCAGCGACGATGGCAGCAACTACAACAGCAGTACCAACAGAAGTATCAACAGCAGCAGCAACAGAAGTACCACAGTGGCAGCAAAGGAGAAGGCCCCTGATGGTGACTGGAAGACGGTAAAGAACGAAGGATATCAAACGCGCCCTTGCCTCAAAAACAGGATGTCCCGTCGCCCAAAAAGCAGCGTCAACCTCAGGAGCAACGAAAGGAGGAACAAGAGCAGCCAAACTCCGGAAAGCAAGAGAATTATCCCCAATATCCGCAAAAGCAGGTGAAAGAGGTACATAATGAAAAAAAGTCGACAAAACAGCCCCCCAAAAAACAACAACAAGTACAAGAAATACAAGACAAAAAGCAGCAGCAACCTGAGGCAGAGATGGAGGTGGAGCAAATGACTCCACCTCGTGCTTCATCCTCAAAGAAGAGTAGGGAAGATGAAGAGAAAATCGTGCTGAGTCAAGAACACGCCGGGCGAAGTAGGGCGAAGTAGGGCGAAGTAGGGCGAATGATTACACGGACAAAACCAGGTCCCTATCCGTCCCTGTATCCCCTAAAGAAACAGTTGCAGTCCCAAAAGCAAGTAGCGTCTCTTCCTCCTCTTCTCGTGCTCCATCACCCTCTCCTTCTACCTCCACCCTCAGTTCAATATCTACCTCCCCCCCACACACACACGTCCGCTTCTTCCCCACCCCAAGAAAAAGAAGAAAAAAATATTTCCCTGGCCCTGATTTTATTTGCAAAGTGGATAGGTGGGAGATAGAGAAGGGCCTGTCTTCTCATAAAAAAAGTTCATCTAGGGCCTCTATTTGCTTACGTCAGTTGATGGCAAATCAGTAGAGGCTCCCCGTAGTTTCCCTCGGGCCCCTGGGGTCATAACATTCGTCAGGGACACGGATGGGTACCTGAAAATTTGGTACCATATTTACGAATGCAAGGATGTATTATCGGATATAAGAATAATGCAGTTGGGAACACCCAACCTTAAAAAAAACTGTCTAAATTCTGTGCAGGGAAGGTCCCGCATTACTACTTCCCTCGGTTAAACTAACATACCCTATGGACGTCGGCGAGATTATCCCGGGTGGTCGGATGCCGACAGAGTTTGGTACCCCCGCAGATTTCGGCCCGGTATGCGAGTAGGGGAAGTGTCATAATTTTTCCTTTCTCGTTTCAGACTTAAAAGATATCTGTTAAGATAGCCAGCCTGAATGCGAATGGCTTGAGGGATCGGGGTACTGCCCGCTTGCTCCGTGACCTCTTGTCGTTTGGAGTGGATGTCACCGCCACCCAAGAGACCCAGCGTCGATGTGTATGAGCTGTCTTTGTCGACTATTCAGCATATGAGGACCGACATGCCATAGGGGTTTCTTTGCTTGTTAGATGTACTCTAAATGCGAAGTTGGACCTTGTTCATGTTGATGCCGAGGGCCGGTTGATCGTGGCCGATATTGCCGGGAAAAGTGGTTCGTTCCGATTCGTTGCGGTTTATGCGCCCAACGACCAGGAGGAGCAGGTCTCGTTTTTTCGGCTTTTGGGGCCGTCCGTCCCTGGTGGATTCAACGCGCCTAGTCTTAATGGGGGATTGGAATGCCATCCTGGACCCTAAGTAAGATAGGGGACGGGGAGCTAGAGGGAGGAAGGGCGATCGTAGCTTGGTTGATCTAATCGACGAGTTTGGTCTCATTGATAGATACCGGGTCGATTACCCTGGGGGGAAGATGTGGATGTGGGCTCTTAATTAGCCTTCTACCCAGGTGTTTAGCTACTTGGATAGAATGTTAGTCAGAGGAGCCGATGTAGACCTACTAGATTGTCCTACGTTTCATTGGGTAGGCTATTCAGACCACAAACTCGTTTGTGCCCGGATAGCGTTAGATTTTAGACCGAGAATGGCTGGTTACTGGAAGTTCAATCTGTCTTTACTGGACAGGCGGGACTTCCAGGAACAGCTTACTAGCAGCAGGAACTAGTGGGGACGGTTATCGGGAATAGATGGCGGGAAGGCTTAAGAAGAGGATTAGGTTCTTCACCAGCGAATTTCGCAAACCGCTCGCACTAGATAGAGTTAACAAGTTGAAGGCTCTTAAGGATAGTTTTTCCCGGGTGGTGGCTGGGAGGGATCCCCTAGAGATAGCCTTAGCTATGACTAGCGAGCGCTACATAGGCCAGGTAATTAGACATAGTTTAAGCAAGATGTCTTCTGAAGCTGTGTATATGGGCGCAGAATTGCGCAAGGAAGAGATCCGTCGCTACATTCGTGAAGTCAAACGACATGTGACGACATGTGCGTGGCGTTTCGGCGGCATTTCGAGAGCCGGTTTACTAAGGAGCCTGGTCTCCGTGAAGAGGAGTTTCGTAGCTACTGGGCTGACTTTCCTCAGCTTTCGCCGACTGAAGAGGCTAGCTGCGAGGAAGAGACCACGGAGGGTGAAGTCTACGCGGCATTGAAGAAGGTCGGCAGAGGCAAGTCGCCCGGTCTGGATGGTTTGCCCTATTTACCTTACTGTCGCTCATTTTTGTCTCGATTTTGACTGTTGTGTTCAACAACTGATTCTGTCAGGGGTGGTCCGTCCCCGACCGGTTCACCAGGGGTGTGATCACCCTGTTGAAAAAAGGCAATGGTATTGGGCGGGATTTAGATGACTATAGGCCCATAACTCTGCTAAACAAAGAGTTAAAGATTTTGGTCAATATCCCGCAGGAGCGTTTACAATCAGTTGCCGAGTCTCAGTTGGGTCCTCAGCAGACTTGCGCTATGAAAGGTCAGACAATTCAGATCAACCTGCATCTGATCTTCACGATCACAATTTAGATCAGTCCAAGGCATTTGATAGGATTAACCATCGCTACCTTGCTGCTGTCTTGCAGGCCGCCAGATTAGCCTACTGTAACGCTCCTCCAGTGCTGTGGTACAGATGAACGGGAAGCTGTCGTTCGCTTTTGCGCTGTCTCGGTCGGTTCGTACGGGGAATCGCTGTCTTTGTAGGGGCTCGATCCAGGGTTTCCGCGTACATTAAGGTGGTTCTAAAGGTGCGTGATCAGTACGAAAAGGTGACAGGGGCCAAGATTAACCGCGACAAGTCGTCTGGCTTGCGGTTAGGTGCCTGGAAGGAGGTCGATCTTCCGGGGCCCTTTGGTTGGACGGACCGTCCTGTCCGCATTCTTGGAGTGTGGTTTGGACCCGACCTCCAGCTGGAGAAAAATTGGTCAGAAGTACAGGCAAAGGTCGACGCGTCCGATCAGATATGGAGTCGACGGAGATTGTCCGTGAAGGGCAGGGCGGAGGCGTGTGCTACTTACGTCTTTCCTATTGTCGTTCATCGCTTGTCTGTACTTCCCCTCTGTAAGCGACATAAGAAGGCGCTCGAGCGGTTGCTATCGTCCGTTTTGTGGCGGAGACGCAAGCATAACGTCGACAGAGGAGTCTGTGTACAATGACCGTATTATGGGGGGGATGGGAATGCCGCACTTGGAGTCACAAAATCGCCTCGAAGCTGGCTTTCCTACGCTACTCATTGACTGGATATTCGATTATGGCGGAGATTGTAAGGGATGCCTTCCCTTTCCTTACCATCTCGCGGGTTGAGCGCAGTAGTAAACCCCGGTATCAATCGATTTTCCTTAGCGAGTGTCGATCGGCCATTTCTCGGTCCATTGACCTTTGTCGGCCGAGGAGAGTCTTCTATCCAGAGCTAGTGGAGGGGACCACGAAGGATCAAATACGTGAGCGGCTCGACTTGTGGGAGGAGCAGTTCCGCTCCTTCTGGTCTTGGGCGCCAACGGTGGATTACCTCAGCAACCCTGAGTTTTCGCTTACCTAGTGACTGATTCGGAATAGGCTATGACCTTCATATGGTGCTTGGCGTATTTGCCAGACTGTGAACGATGTGACATTGGCATAGAAGAAACGGCTTCGCACGCCTTCTACCATTTTCCTCGGTCCGCCCCGTATGGGACTATGTTGGCGTGTTGACGGCTCGTCTCGCTCCCGAAAAGCTCGTACTCATTGATCACACAAACGCGTGTTACAATGTGTCGCCCACGTATTCTGAGATGAAACGAATGGTGTTTCTAACGCTGCTGGCCACGGCCCGAATGGTGATTTGGACGACGCGATAGGAGGAAGTCTTTCTTATCAGGATCTGATCCGATTCTTTGAACATCAGCTCAAGATGAAGATTAAAACTGATAGAAAACGCTTGCATTCGACAGACTTTAGTGAAAGGTGGGTGACTGAGGCGAGCTTGGTTCGTTTGAACGGGGATAGCCTTGATTTTCTCTTTTAGGTCAACCTATATCACATCGGGGTGGTTTCCTATGGAGTCCTCCTCTGGTTAGGCTAGACAAGCTTTGTGTACCTAGTTAATGTGAGTAAGTGTTGTTCCTGGCTTGCTCCCGGCTACATCTTTGGTTATGATCCAAGTTGAGATTCCCAGCCTCCCCAGTTTGTTTTGGCCCCCTTTCATCTCAACTGGGTCAGCTTCATACATTTCCCATGTCCGTATATATTATCTTCTTTCTTTCTCCCTTAGCGAGAGAGCCTCTTGATTCTGTTCAATGGGCAGAATACAGCGCTTTTTTGGGATTGGACGGGTCCTACTAATATCAGTTATGTTTAGTTTGCTTTGTGTTGATATTTGGTTTATTTTTGGGTTCACTCCCTCCCCTCTTATTGTCATTAGATTTTTATCTATGAAATATTTATTATCATCAAATTTTTAAATCTCGGGATGCGTTTTGTAGGTCCCCTTGACAGGATGCGGTATTATCGCGTATGGAGGATTGATTGGTGGTGGATGAGTTTTTCATGGTGAATGTGGAAATTGTAATCAGTGAATGGGTCGTCAATCGGATTAGCTAGGTATAAGATAGTCACTGAAGACCAGTCTCAACCCATTCCACCTTTTTGTCCTTGTGCCATAATTGTATTTATTTACAATAAATATACAGATTGAGCGCTAGTTCATTCGATACAATCTCACTCGTCGTGTAATACTCTTCTGTTTAAGATAAGATATATTTTCAAACCTGGCTTTTGTTATTACTTAACCATTTACTTGGTCACAACATCTTGGCGACGAAGGATTCGAAGAAACGGATTTCACGTTAAATCATAAAAAAATGGTGAAGAAAGGAATTCTAATCTAACTCTACGACAAAAGGGTATCCAGTGTTAATTACAACACTGACAGTGAAAAAAAAGAAACTCTTCAAACAAACTTATTTAAGAGGGTAAAGAGAAAAAAAAATTCCCCCATTTCATTTCTTAATTTTACACAGTAAAATGGACGAAGTTAAAAGTGTAATGCTAGAGTTTTTGAAACACCAACAGGAACAACAACTACTGTCGGAACAGAAATATCAAGAAAGACAGATATATCAACAGCAACAACATTTGCTGTTGGAGCAGAAATACAAAGAAAGACAAGAGGAATTCCAACGAGAACAAGCAGAATATCAGAAGAAATTTAAGGAATTGCACCGAGAAATTCAGGTTAGACAACAGAAACTGGAAGAAATGCTCCTTCAAACACAGAATGAGCAAAGGCACTTGTATATATCCATAAAAAACAAAATGAGAACAGTAATAACGCGTTCTCTCACAACGCTATATGGAATGCTATTGAAAACTTCACATTTGCATCTGAAGAAGAAAGAGAGGATTCGAAAAAATATCGAACAAAATGGCGTGGCTCACAATAAAAAAAATACACCAAGGAAAAATGAAAAAAGGTCAACCAAAATATAATAAAGTTACTTTGTCTTCAAGACCATGTTTCAGGTGTGGTCAATGACATTGGTATAGAGATTGTCCTTTTAAAAATAAAAAAAAATCTTTTAATTGCGATAAATTGGGACACAAAAGTTCCCGCTACAGATTTAAGAACAAGACAAAAAATGTGTTGTAAAAATTATCAAGTCTGATGAACCAGAAAGTCGTGACATCAGGAAATATACGGAAGTGCAAATATTTAACAAAAATATAAGGCTACAGCTTGATTTGGGTTCAGACTTATCCATAATTAATTATCAAACATGGGAAAAAACTGGGTCAGCCGACTTTGTTAAGAACGAACCGAATAGCTAAAAGTGTAACTGGCGACCCTATTAAGTTTATGGTCGAACTTATAACGTACGTGTAATTCAAAGGTACAACTTTAAAACTAAAGGCGTATATTATGAAGAATACGAGTAATTTGTTCGGGGCTGACTGGTTAGAACAGTTTCGACTTTGGGACATGCCTATTAACTCATTATGTCAAAAAGTCGAAAATGTGACTGATGTAGCAGAAAAGTTGAAAGGTGAACTTAAAAAAAAATTCCCGGCGTTTTCAGTGGAGGAAAATGTACAAAAATGTCTGCTAAGTTTGAGTTAAATTCAGACGTAATCCCAGTTTTTAAGAAAAAATGTATCGTTTCATTTGCCTCGTTAAATCAAATTGACGAAGGAAATGGGAGTTCTGGCAAAGGTTGAATATAGTGAATGGGCAGTTTATATTAAAAAGAAGAGCAAAGACATTCGTGTATGTGCTGACTTCTCTACGGGGCTGAACAGCGCCCTAAAGGATCACCATAATCCCTTTCAAGTCCAGAGGAGATATTCGCTAAGTTCAGTGGAGGAAAATATTTCTCTAAGATCGACTTAAGCGACGCATATCTACAAATACCGGTGGACGAAGAATGCTCGAACATCCTTTGCATAAACACCCACAAGGGTTTATACAAATCTTTAACACTTCCGTTCGGTTTTTTTTACAGGTCATGGACACGATGTTAAATGGTCTGGATTTTGCAGCAGCCGATGACGTCCTAATGAAGAGCGTGACCATCGAGGAACATAAATCGCACGTTTGGCAGGTGTTCAGGAGAATCCAGGATTAGGGATTCAAATTAGACAGGATTAAGTACTTGGGGCAAATAATTGACAGAGACGGAAGACGTCCCGACCCAGATAGGGCAACGGCAATAAAGAATATGCCAGTACCAGAAAATGTGTCTTCTCTGCAAAGTTTTTTAGTTTGCCAATTATTACAATGTTTTTGTCCCAAGAATGCACAGTTTGAGAGCTCCACTTAATGAATTATTGAGAAATGATAAAGAGAGGGAATGGACAACCAAATGCTAGGTAGCATTTAAGAAAATAAAGGAGGTCCCTACATTAGATCTGTTCCTGTCTCATTACGATCCAAACTTTGACATCATCGTAGCCAGCGATGCTAGCTCTTACGGCATCGGGACATGCATTTTACACAAGTTAAAGGATAGATAGTAAAAGCCAATCGCCCATGCATCTAGGACGCTATTACCAGCTGAAAGAGGTTACTCGCAAATAGAAAAGGAAGCTTTAGGAATCATTTTTGCAGTGACTAAATTTCATAGATTTATTCATGGAAGGTACTTTTTGTTGCAGACAGACCATCGTCCGCTCCTTACTATCTTTGGATCGAAAAGGGGTCTGCCAACACATACTGCTAATAGACTGCAAAGATGGGGAACCATTCTCCTCAATTATAATTACAAAATGGAGTTTCTCCCATCCACTAAAATCTGTCATGCAGACAGGTTGTCTAGATTGATACCTAAATATGCTGAACCCCTGGAAGACACAGTCATTGCTGCCATAAGAACAGAGGTCGAAATAAAAAACACCTTGTGCAATACTGTCAGGGAGCTTCCTATAACAACTGACGAAATAATAGACAAAGTGTCCAATGATGAGTCCATAAAGGAAGTAAAGACCAGAATATCTCAGAAGTTTACTCACTCTGTAATGACATACTAATGTACGGAGACAGAGTAGTAATCCTATCTATACTACAGAAAAGAACATTAAAAGAGTTTCATGTTGGCCATCCGGGAACTTCAAGAATGAAGAGTCTGATGAGGAGTTACATCTACTGGACCAACATGGACAAGGATATTGAAAACGCTGTGAGATCATGCAAAGGATGTGCTTTGGCTGCTAAAGCACCCTCAATAAAATTCAATCCCTGGCCTAAAACTGACCGTCCGTGGTCACGGGTACACATTGATTTTGCTGGTCCACTTGATGGTTTTTACTACCTCGTAGTAGTTGACAGTTATTCTAAGTGACCAGAAATATTGAAATTTAAGAAGCCGACCGCGGAGGTGACAGTTTTTGAACGAGCTATTTTCCCATTTCGGAGTTGTTGAATGTATTGTAACAGGCAATGGCACACAGTTCACATTCTGTGAAATTAAGAATTTTTGTCATTCATTCCTGATCGAACACATTACCATGGCGCCTAATTACAGTGCTCCCTCTGCCAAGACGCCAGCGGAGGAAATGTTTGCCAAGAAAATAAAATCGGCTTTTGACAAATTCCTTCCGAGTGAAACGAAAGCGGGAAATAGGAATAAAGTGATTAAAAAGCACTTTAAGATCGGCGAAAAAGATTTTTTTCGTGTATTTGGGAATAATAAAGCTTACTGGGAGATAGGAACAAATAGACAAGCAAATTGGTAACATGATTTACATGGTTCAGGGATCGAAGTTCATACACAAACCAAATTAGAAAATGGTATGAAAGTGTAGTCGACAGGGATCCTATAGATGACACTATGGACGTCGTCTTTGACACATTTGACGTTCCAATACCGCAATCAGAGCCAGAGCTCAGAAGGCCCAAAAGAAAAAGGAAATTTACAGAACCTTTAGAAGTTAACCCGAAAAGCAAATGATATTAAACATCTTTCATTTCATAATATGTCAGCAGAAAGAGGAAAAGAATGAGTAAAAAAACACATCTCCTCACTTATGAATTTGGAATTACCAGAAACGCACAATACGCATTGGATTATTGGAAATTATTAACATTAAAAAAAATTGTAAACGTAATTCCTCTATATAGTTTTTTCAAAGTGGTTTTTTTTTTTATGAAATAGGGTTGAATAAAAGTATTATGTTATATTAAAAAAAAAACCCATACGGAATCAGGCTGAAAAGTGAGGTGTTGTGATGTCCTCCCTTTTAAGAATCTATGTTAGATTCTCCCGCCTACTTTAAGGTTAGCTGGAGAGAAGGCTTCGGGGAACAGTGCGCTAATTCATTCGATATCGCCCACCTCAAAAATCATTGACGATGTTATTTTTGGCAATTCTTTTCTCGGGTTAAATATGAATTCCAATGGTTTGTGGCCCGATTTTAATAATAATTTCTTTCCTACCAAAAGATTTCGTGCACTTTCCATGCTTCATATAATTGCCAATGCTTCTTTTTCAATATTCGAGTAAGTAATCTCGGCTGACGTTAACCTTCTTGATATTGTCGGAGTTAGCTCCTCCTTATCTCCTTAATCCTTCACCGGGGGTCTCTCTCCCCTGGCTATAAATACTGGCTGACCCTTCACCTCGATCTCTTTTTTCTTCAGGCCTTCGGCCTTATACCACCTCGCAGATGTGAGCTCTCACAGATACAGCGTTTCCCAAATTCTGGGAACACGCTAAGAACAATACACGTACGTACGAACACTCACCACAACACACACGCATAATATTCACCACACGCACTCTGTCCATGTAACTGTCCATGTGCTTGTAACCTGTAACTAGTTATTAATACATATATTTGTTTACATATATTTATCGCTCTTGTTTGTTTTCTATGGACTTAATTAAAGTCCAACTTTCTCATGTAGTTGGACTGGCTAGCAGGAAATTTTAACTCACATGTACTCTTCTACATACTCATCACCGCCACGGTACGCTACATAATGGTGACTACCGACGTGATTATATCTTTCAACTCCTGCTAAAACACACAGGACGATATATATGTACAAACTCACATTTACACACACTTTCCCAAAAGAGAGCCAGATAGGAAAACATTGAAAAAAAACTTCTTTTCGTGTCCTACGCACGCCGTACACTATTAACGAAAGAACTTTTATACAGCAACAAAATTTCGTGATTAAACTGATGAAAGTACAAAATCACAATTTTAATTCACTACAACAGGTCTACAAAACAATTTTCTCCTGCGCAGTAAAAAGAATTTAACACGTGGAAATCACGGAAGCCTTAATCGCCACTAGAAAAACCACAATTACTAGTATAAGGCGAGCCTTAGAACTCTTTCCCCACTGGTCTATATTTGCTTGACCCTATCTTCTATGACTGGGTGTTCTTGCGATACGATAGCAGCAATTGCCTTTTCACTCGCGTTTGTGGTTAATTTTACTTCTTTTTGTGGATCAAAATCTTTTATTATTGGTTTGCTCCTCAGTATTTTCTTTACCGTTTCAAAAGCGATAGTTTTTGAAAGTGATAGTGTCCAGTTAAATTCACTATTTTTCCTACGTAATTTTGTAAATGGCTCTATTACGTGGCTGTAACTTGGAATGTATTTAGATAAAAATTTATCAGTCTCCAAAAGGATTCTAACTCCTTTTTATTTGTTGGAGTAGCTATTTCTGTTATTTTCTTTGTTAATCTCTCGTCAGGTGATATGTTTTCTTTCGATATTTGATATCCTAAATATGTCTTCTTGCAGTCAAAACTACATTTGTCTTTGTTTATAGTCATGCCTGCCTCACTAAAATTTGCTGTTTTATATTTCAATTCTTCTGTGGTTCTTGCTCCTACACATATATCGTCCTTATCGTTTTTTTTCCTAATAAGACTCTGTCAATTGCTTTCTGAAAAATATAACTCGACGTCTTTATCCTAAACGGTAGACGCGTCCATCTTAACAAGCCTATATAATTCAAAAAAGTAACTACGATAATAGTTACTTTTTTGAATTTTTCATCAATTTCTATTTGGTTGTATGCTGCCTTGAGATCAATTTTCGCAAAGTGTTCCATTTTCGCTAACTCGTGGCTCTCAGTTTCTATATTTGTCTACGGAAAAGAAGTCAGAACATATCTGGTGATTTACCCCTATTTTCTAATCACCACAAATCCTTAAATCTCCGTCAGATTTCTTTGTCACTACTATTGGTGACACCCAATTGCTACCACCTTGAGTCACTCTTTCTAGCATGCCTTGTATCATTTTGTTTAACTTGGCCACTACCAAAGGTAGGATATGAATTGGAACTTTTCTCGACTCTATATATTTTGGATTATAATTCTCTTTTAGTCGAATACTTGTTTTATAGCCATTTAACATTTTCATTTTCTTTTTCCATGGAATTGATTAATTTTGCCGTATTCACCTTTAACACATCAATTCCTAATAATCCATGATCTTTTTAGCATTCTACCACAGTAATGGGAATTATTTCAAATCCGTTAAAAAATTGCCTTGAAATTGTTTTTATAATTTTTCCATCAAATTGCTTCAATTGCTTTTCTTAATTTAGGCTGTCCTAATTTGACCCCAAAATATTGCATGTTAAATATCTGGCCATTTATCTTCATTTTTTCTCTCCTTTTTTGCGTATTCACTGTAAATATTTCAGCCTCTTCTTCGGAGGGGGGTTTGTATTTTTTGTATTTTTTTTTCTTTTCGTATTTGTATACGTTCTGAAAATCGTCTCTTTTTTTTTTTTTTTTTTTTTGCAATTTGAGCATACTTTTCCTAACGCGAGATATTGTTCTCTCTTGTGATTTTTTCCACAGTATCTGCATCTAATTATAGACTTGGTCGTGCTCATCCTGTATGCCTCGAATTCGTCTTTTGGTTGATTAAATTCCTTAATCAACTCCAACTGTTGTAAAAATTCGACGCTAGCCTCCAAACCCATGTTACAACTTTGTAAAGCTTCCAGTATTTTTCGTTTGTGGTTCTTGCAAACCTTCAATTAGTCTATGGTCATTTCCCGAGTTCCCAACTTTTCAAACTCACAGTATTTAACACATTCTTTTAATCTATGTAAGTATTGTACAATGGACTCATTGGGTGCTTGTCTCTAAAAACTTAGTTCTTTCAATAACGACCAATCTTTTCTTTGGTCTTATGTTCTTTTTTATAACTTTGACAATTTCTTTAAATGTCATTTCTTCTAATTTGCTCGGGTAATACATTGTCAAAATTTTCTTCACCGCTTCGCACCCAGTAGTAGCAAGAAATAAATCCGTTATCTCGTTTTCTCCTACTTCGGTCTTGGTATCTCTCAATTTTTTACTCTTGCAAACGTTCTGATCCATGTCTCTATGTGTTCGGGATCTTCCAGCGCATTCAAGGATCCTATTGTTATGTTATCTATTTCTCTCTGAGTAGTATCAATCGTTGCACAGTTGTCCACGTTACGTTTAGCAAACGGGTTCGCTGATGATTGCCCTTTGTTCACATTCTGCTCTCTATTTATATTGTCATTCTCATTTGCATATGATACTACACTTATCAATATTAGTAACAGGGCAATTTTTATTTACAAATACAAATGCATAAATATAAAGTATATAAGGCAAGAAACTTGAAGATCTGTATATCAATAAAAATAGGTATTTATAAGACACAGACAGAAAATAAAACATCCTAAAGAATGATGCTAATTATAACCTATGTACATGATCAGGGATAATAGATATTCAGATAAAAAATTTCAAAGTATTCACCCATTTTGCAATGTAGTAACAATCATAATAGTGCACTATCTGTGATTGAGCTTCAGATGGTGATGCATGTTGTGATAGAGCTCAGTGTAGTAAAAGAGCTCAGTGTAGGGAGATGTCATGATATGAGAATGGATACATGTTCCTTTTACTCAGGAATACATATACTTAGAACATATAATAAGATTAAAGAAAAAATAACAAAAGTTAATTAAAATGATGCATAATATCTGGTTGGAAAGCATTTAATAAATAAAAAATCATAATAAAAACACTTTACCAATAAAACTTAAAGTGAACACTGACTGAATAATGAGAGCTATGATATATAAGTGAAAAATATGGAAATTAAGAAAATTGCTTCAAAACAAAGAAATGTACATCAATGGAAAGTGCAATTCTAGGAATGACTCTAAGCAACAGAAAGACGTTAATGGCGATAAAAAAAAACAGAGCAAGATAAGAGATATCATAAAAATTATACAACAAAAAGGTGGGTTTATATGACACATGGAACATTTTACTACATCCTTTATCTTTTTTTATTATTCTTATTAGTTTAGACTAGACCAAGCTGGGGCAATGAGATAGAGGGGCTTGATATTAATTCATTGTCAAGTAGAACACTGTCATAGTCATTATAAAAGAAATTTGTCTCATAATGAATTCAGAAATGCTACTGCTGCTGCTGATGATGATGATATTAAAAGCTTACACATACATGTTTTACAATCACTTATATACAAGACCTCTAAATGCAATTTTGGTAAATTCATTTTTAATATAAGTGTTTTTATCAGAAATGGCCAGCAGTGAAATGAACTTACATTTTGTTCTTTGTCACATATCTTGTTGAAAAATTGATAGATGGGTAGGAATTTAGAGTCTCAAATGAACTGAACTAAGTAAAAGGAACATGTGTCCATTCCCATATGTGCTGACCAAATATAACACTAATAATAAATTATAAACTTCTTCATTGTTTGTTGATGATTTTAAATGTTGATGTTGAAATCACTTCACATTTACTTGCTTAATCATTTAGAATCTATTATCAAACACTGATCCTTTATACTAAAAATTAAGTGCTTGTTATTGTCTGTCTGTTTGGGTTTCTTTTGTTTTTTATCATTTTTCTATGCCATCCTATTCCCGAATTTTATTTCATTTTTTTTCTTCCCTGAATTCATTGTCTTAATTTTTAATATTATCTTGGCTTAAAAATGGAATATCCAAATTTTGGCAGTTCCTAACACCATTCTGCCTCATTTAATATACCCTCCCCCTACTTCTAATGTTGGCATCACAAAATTCATTCAAAACATCCAACAGTTTAGCTTTCATCAGTCATTGGCATCGTTGAAATGAACACTTTTATTTTTTGTAATTTTCTTGTATTTAACTTGTTCTTTGTTGTTTTTTTTTTGTTTTTTGTTGCTTTTATCACTTTTCTATGCTATCCTATTCCTGATTTTTTTTTTCTTTCTTCCCTGCCTTTTTTGTTTTAATTAGTAATATTATCCTAATACTTGCCTCGGTTCGTGCACATGTGTGTGTGTGTGTGTGTATATATATATATATATATATATATATATATATATATATATATTATTCACACAAAACTAATGCAAAGGTTAATGATTTAAATGGCGAGATATCCATCATCGCAAACAATTCAAATAGTATACAAAAACCTCCAGCTCCGTTATGAATGTATTGATCCTTGTTTATATAAATTTCTGCCGTATTAGTTGTTATTTTTAAATTACAATAAACGTGCAATCAATATTGATTGCACGTTTATTGTAATTTAAATAACTGATCCAAGTGCGACTTTTAGATAATAAGTGCGACATTACTGTAATTATTGAACAATATAGTTCATGCCACTTTGAGAGAAAAATTTACCAGTAAAATAATTTGTTCATCACCATATTTGGTATAAACGCAAACACTTTAAAAATTTAAAATCAAACTCAGCGTTGCTTTGGCGCGTTCCAAAACCAATAACTCATTTTCAATAGCATTTTCGGATACAACAACACATATATTTTCGTTGTCCTCTTATTACTAAGAGAAAAAACAAGAACAACATCTATTCTATACCTGAAGATGTCTGTAGGAACAGACGAAAGCTTGTAGTAAAAATAACAACTAATACGGCAGAAATTTATATAAACAAGGATCAATTCATTCATAACGGATCTGGAGGTTTTTGTATACTATTTGAATTGTTTGCGATGATGGATGTCTCGCCATTTAAATCATTAACCTTTGCATTAGTTTTGTGTGAATAATTCATGTATTTGTAAATTGATTGCACGTTTATTGTAATATATATATATATATATATATATATATATATATATATATATATATATATTTCTGTTTATACGTCATTTTATATTTGTTGGATTTAATCTATTATATATATATATATATATATATATATATATATATATATATATATATATTTTTATGAGTATATGCCTGCACAAGGTGCTAGCGCATTTTTTATTTTAGTGTTAATTCTTGATACTAAATTTTAATGAGAGTGCATTCTGAGTGGGTAACTGAATGGGGAAATTTGTTGTAATGGTTTTCCTAGCAAAGTGCATACTTGGACTTAAACTAAATTAAAACTTATAACTTAAAAAACTCAAACTTTCACTTTAATTCACTTCATTCAATTTTGTGTCCATATATATATATCAACTCATGCAACTCATGATTGTCTGGTTGGTCTTGGTATATGGGTAGAATTTGAATTCCTTTGATGGAAGCTGAAAGAAAAGTAGATTGATTAAGTAATAGTTTTAATAATATTTTTTAATATTTCACCTCAAAATCATGGTTATTATAATAACGCACCATTGAAACGATATCAGTCTGCTCTGTCCCTATAGTGTCAAGCTCACTGCTACACTACCACATTGACCAGCTACCCTACAAGGAACATTGTGTGATTTACCAATTATGTCGCACATGGAAGAGTGTCCTTGCAAACACCTTAAGTGGGCAACTCCGAGGTCACACTATGTTGCAATCTGCACCAATTCCCTTCCTTCACATGTTACATTAGATGACCGACTGCTTCTACTAACCTAGGTCTTTCCTTACCAAAACAACACACCATGACAAGATATGAAGGGTGAAATGATTTAAAAAGAAAAAGAAGCAACTTAGAAATTAGATTTTGATGTGGAAGTTCACAGACCTTTGCGCTAATCCCAGAGCCTTATCCACATATTTTTGAGTTTAACTAAAATGACTATACACAATATATATATATCAAATATTTACCTTCCCAACTCTCATGACAGCTGTCATCCACACAGAGAAATAGCTTGAGATCAATAAGTACTGGTCATTTTGACGTAAACAAATATCACTTAAAGTTTGGATAATGGAAAAAATATAAGACATATGTTTTAAGAAGGAAGGTGTTTATTCTGAAAAATTAAAAATTTGTTGTGTAAAATAAGTGTTTTTACAATAGGCTGTGTATATATATATATATATATATATATATTTTTTTATAAAAATACTGATATAAAAAAATAAACAAATACAGGTTGCGATGGGTAAATTGTTGCCATTTTATATTTTTAATTTTACGCATGTACATTGTTTGTTTTTGATTTTGTTAAGTATAGTCACTCTGTAGGAAAAAATAGCACCATGACTCAATTCACTCTGCCAGAAATTTGGATATGATGTACTGCTTAGCATACAAGCCGGAAATTCCAATACGAACATTTCAGAGTCAATCTGAAGACAGTGCAGAGGATTCAGAAAGAATTAGGTTAGCCTAATGGTGATTACAAATGTACGGCAGGGTGAAAAACCCACTCTGATTGTTCTGCTAAGAAAAGAACTCCCAAATTTGCTGGTATGGTTCTCAGACTCAACACAGAAGTGTCAAGTGCCTTGAGGAGGTAGTGCTGTACTGGGTCAAGAGGGTGGCTATTGGAAGACTCTATATCTGGCAAAAGAACTCTGCACCATGCCACACACGCAGAAGAACCTAGTCATGGCTATCAGACAATTTCTGCGACCCCATCACACAAAACATCTGACCACCTAACTCAACCCACTTGATTATTATTTATGGGGTGCAGTTGAGCAAGAGAACAACAAAACTCCTTGTAACACAAAGATGACCTGAAGGCAAATATTATGGCAGAATTCACCAACAAAACAAGGAGTCCAGAAGTGATGCAGGAGTTTCTGAAGTCATCTGGAGGCCGTGGTTGAAGTCAGTGGTGATTTAATTAAATAAATTTACTCTTTCGTATTTCAAGATATTTTTATGTAATTTTGGTAAATATATCTGTTATAATGAAATGTATGTGTTATTTTTGCTTTTTTGCATAATTCAGATGACAATTTATCCATCGCAGCCTGTGCTAACATAAAAAATCAAATACAGATGTCTTATATCATTAAGACAAACCCCTCAAATTAGAACAATCAGGCCAAACAGGAACATATAGTAAGGCAAGAAATATGTGTTTCAGCTTATAATAGATATACTTATTAAAAATATTGATAATATCTTGTCTTGCTTTTATTATGCAAAGTACAAAATAAATTTTACATTAAATAAACATATAATACAATACCCCAATTACCTGAATAAACTATTTTATTTAACACAAGCTCCTTGGCATTCTATTACTCTCATCATTAATCCATTGACTTCTCTGCTTGAATATTATTTTCCATTCTTATATTTACCCTTTTAAATGTCCTGTCCCTTCAGGACATGAAAACTGATTTCACAACAGGTAATCATAGATCTTCACAGATTCCTTTTTCTTTTATTTTCTGGGGATTACTATGAATTCTTACATAGTGAAGTGGATTCTTGTTGCTTTCTTGATGATTTTGAATTTAGAGTTATCCTTAGATTGACTGCCACCCAAGGTCAAAGGACCCAATGTAAAATGTTATTTAACCCATAGCTGGTGGGAGGAGAAGAGATGGATTCATGTCTTTCCCAATAGCATTAGAACAAAAGTCAATGCAACAGATTAGGCTGCAATTTGAACTTGTCTCACTGATTTCACTTTCCATGTTTATAACCATATATTTCCCATTTATATAAGTATCTCTTTTAATATTGAATAATATGGTTTCATTTTGATAATTATATGACAACGTTCATAACCATTTTATTAATTTAGTACCTTGAAATCATTTTTGGTAAGATGATCATCTTTATAGAATGAAAGAGCATTTTATTTATACTAATATACTCTTTCATTTTCATGAAAAAATTATAATTCTCTTCATTTGTCATAAAGGGACCTATAATTTTACAGCCTACTATACTGACACAAACATTGCTTTACCTCCCTACTTCTAAATCATTTTGGTTGACTGTTCCTATGAAAGAACCAACCATCAGGTCCATCCTGTGTAGCTCAGCATTCATTCTAAAATGCCTGTTGTGAAATCAGTTTTCATGTGCTTTTTCATTCAACTCACACATTTTGTGATGTTTACTTAAATGCAGTCATAATGTTGCTTTCATGTCTTTAGTCAATCTTATTAATATTTGGCAACTTTTCTCTTTGTTTAGATTAACAACACCAGCTTCAAATATTTTTCTTTCTGATTATTCACTTTTCTTTTTTCTCAATTTCTTAAATATTCATAAAGTTGTTTTTGTTCTTATCTTTTCAATTTTTTTTATTCTGTGATCTCTTTTCAACTTCTTTAGAATTTCTAACATTGTTTTCTCATCATATAATAACTTGTTTCTCTTTTGAGGTTTTAACTCTCTTATAATGTTTGTTAATCTTTATCTGAAATTAAAGAATAAATAATCAATAGCTGTACTATTATGTATGTTTATTTACAATATGATGATCATATTTGCAGAATAGAATCCCATACCAGCAACAATAGTAAAAAAAATCAATATTTAAGTTGAAATTTATATGGAATATTCATTGTTGGGACTACGATAGCCGGGACGCAACGAGAAAATAAAAAAAATAAACAAACAGGAGTATCCAAGGGTTCAATGTAAAATTAAAGAAAAAACGATGGGAGGGGAATTTTCCAATTCCGAACGTCGGTGAACGCAGTGAGAAAACGAACAATATGCAGACACAGGACAACAGAAGACGACACGAGAGTGTTGGGACTTTTGGTTCATTTAATTAATCAGAAGGATTTTGTTCGGATCGGTTGTGTGTCTAAACCTTGTCCCAAACAAATATATAACAAACATGAGATTTCAAACAAAGTAAAAACGAGACATTTATAGATCGAAACAAATAAAACATTTATATACAATTACATATTTACAAACAAGGTTAATATTTGTATTGTTGCGTGCGTTAATTGTATATGTTGCTGAAATGTTGGATGTCTCTGTGTCGTTATGTTTGTTATTTTGTGTTTGTGTTGAAATATATAATAAGAGTTTTTTGGTAAAGTTTGCTAAAGTAGTCTACCTTTGAACGTGTCTGTGTTTGTTTTTTTTCGTGATTCGTATTTCTTATTTTTAGTAATGAATAAATCAATGTGCATAAAAATATTGTTCAAAGTTTCGATAGTTGTTCGTTGAGTGTTTCAGGTGAGTCAGTTGAAGTTCGTCAAAAATGCGCGGTAAAATTCTGTTTTTGAATGTCGTGGATTAATTAGGCAATCGATCGGCGAGTTCGCTAGACTGACTGACTGGGGTTGTCTTTTCTCCTTTTTATAACCTTTTGGGTTTTCGAAAGTGGCTCAAGATATTTTGGCGCAATTCTTGCTTTGGGAGGCGATCTACCAATAGAATTGCTTGATTCGATTCTTTGCATTTTTATCTCTCCACTATTCCGTTGCTGCATGGGTGGTATGCGGTGGTAGAGATGTGTTTTATGCCTAAAATGTTGACAAATTCGTTGAATAGCGTTGATTGAAATTGGGGACCTCTGTCAGTTGTGATAACTGCAGGGCATCCAAATATAGAAATCCAGTTGTTGAAAATTGCGTTAGCCACTGTTTCTGCCGTTATTGATGTTAGTGGTATCGCAACTGGCCATCGCGTAAAGCGGTCAATGATCGTTAGAATGTACTCGTGTCCATTAATTTTTTCGAGGGACCGACTAAGTCTGCGTGTATGTGCGTAAATCGTCCATCTGGTGTCGCGAAGGTCGACGATGGTGCTTTGGTATGTCGGTGTATTTTCGTTGCCTGGCAACGTTGGCACGTGCGAGACCACTGTTTCACGTCCGAAGACATACCGGGCCAGACGTATCTGTCAGCTATGGTCCGCAGCGTAGCCTTCGCTCCAGGGTGAGCTGGCGAATGGAAATGATCGAAAATTGATTTTCTTCGTGACAAAGGTAAGTACGGTCGAGGATTACCTGTGGAAACGTCACAATACACGAGTTCATTAGTAAAGGGTAAAGGTCTTTTTTCAATTTGAAGTGAGGTATCTTTTTGTACAGACGGTAATTCGTTGTCGTTTGCTTGTTCCTCAAGAAAGGTTAGCTGTGGTACCGCAAATATACATTTGTCAATGTTTAATTTTAAACCATAATGTTGTAAACGTTTTAGAACTGCATGCAAATGTTCCTTGTTCCTTGTGTTCAACATGTGATTTACTTGCAATTAAAACATCGTCAATATACGCGTATGTGTACGGCATACCACGTAACACCTCGTCTATTAATCTTTGGAATGACTGTGCGGCGTTTCGTAAACCAAAGGGCATTCTTGTGAATTCAAATAGTCCGAATGGAGTGGTGATCGCAGTCTTTTTGTATGTCGTCTTCCTCGATTGGTATCTGATAGTAAGCCTTTTGAGGTCTAGTTTAGTGAAGACTGTAGCACCTTCTAATGATAGCGCAAAAATCTTTTATGTGCGGGATAGGATATTTGTCCGGAATGGTCTGGGCGTTCAACAACCTATAATCTCCGCATGGACGCCAACTGACTGAATCTGCTTTTTGTAACCATGTGTAGAGGGCTGGCATAAGGGCTTTTTGAAGGGCGTATTATTCCCAGTCTGAGCATATTGTCGAACTCATCTCTTGCGATTTTCAATTTGGCGGGATGAAGCCTACGTGGTTGGGAATAAACTGGGGAACCAGTTGTTTTAATGCTGTGTTTAGCATGATGTCTAACGGGTTCATTTCGTGACGACGGTGTTAATAGTGTCTGATACTGACGTATTATCTCACCGTAGCCATTAGCTATTGGTATAATATTCGTCAGTCCAATCGTTGAATGTTTAGAGATGAAACCGCAGCGTTTTATATTTGTATTGGTGTCAGTTAGTGTTTGGGATGCTAGTTCTACTGACAATGCATAATGTGTTAGGAAGTCCGCTCCTAGTATGGGCATCGAAACATCAGCAATTATGAATGTCCACGTTAGATCTCTCCTTAGACCTATGTCTAAAGTCAGGGTCTTTTCACCATAAGTAGCAATAGGCGTGCCATTCGCGGCTTGTAGTTTTAATGTTGTGTTTTTATTAGAAGTTGTTTGCTGCACTTCGTCTGTGGTATAACACTGATTTGGGCACCGGTGTCTACCAAAAAGTTTAATCCGCTGGATTTATCGTAAATATAGAAGAGACGGTTAGTCTTGAGTTGCCTGGCATCCAACGTCTCTACTGGGTGCCAGGATGTCCGTTTCCCCTGCCGTTTGGCGGTTGGTGATTTCTTATACGCACATGGTTGTCTGCACTTGTTAGCTTGCGCGCCAAAAGTTTCATGATACCAACATTTTTTCATTTTGGTATTCGTTTCGTTGTCGTTTGTATCTGTGTCGAGAATTTGATCTCCAGCGTTGTTTATTTCGCTTGGTATATTGATTATCATGTCGGCTTAGATGAGCATTTTGTAGTTCGCGCAGCTGTATAGATATATCTTGCAACTCTGTTGATAACTTTTGAATTTGCCGGTCTATGTCTGGCATGAGGCCATCTCGTGTGTTCGTTGCGGATATGTGTTTAATTGGCGCTGTGTCTGTTATTTTGTCTGCAATTATCGCTAGTTTCTGGATGTCTACATCTTCTGCTAATGCGGCTAGAATTCGTACAACCCCTGGCGGTAGCTTGTCCAGCCACATTTGTTTGAATACTGTGGTCGATATGTCATTTTCGCCTAATAACTGCTGCATCCTTCGAAGTAACTGTGAAGGTTTGGCATCTTCGGTTGTGACATTGGACAGGAGTTCACGTATTCTTTTCTCCTCCGAAAAACCTGATCTATGCAATATCGCTTCTTTTAGGATTTCGTATGGTTTTCAACTGGGACTGAAGTTAGTATATCAGCTACTTCGGCTGCTATTTCTGCCGGTAGCTTCTCCACGACTGCTGCAAATTTTGACTGCTGAGAAGTTATGCGCCTAGCTTGGAATATCGCATCAAGCTGAAGGAACCACGTTTGCACATTTGTATTGAAGGCGGGCATCTCGAGTTTGATGGCTGTTTCTGATACGGTTGTTGGTTCTGCCATCTGTAGTGTTGAAATACTTTTATCCGTTACCGGGGTTACCAATCTTTGTTACGCACGTCTGTTTATCAATTTTGTTGGTGTTGTTTGCTTGAAACGTCGAGGTTACCAATTTTGTTGGTCTGAAGTACGTCAACAAGTTCGTCACTCTTGTTGCATGTTCACTCACGTCGGAAGGTCACCAAATTTTGTTGGGACTTTTGGTTCATTTAATTAATCAGAAGGATTTTGTTCGGATCGGTTGTGTGTCTAAACCTTGTCCCAAACAAATATATAACAAACATGAGATTTCAAACAAAGTAAAAACGAGACATTTATAGATCGAAACAAATAAAACATTTATATACAATTACATATTTACAAACAAGGTTAATATTTGTATTGTTGCGTGCGTTAATTGTATATGTTGCTGAAATGTTGGATGTCTCTGTGTCGTTATGTTTGTTATTTTGTGTTTGTGTTGAAATATATAATAAGAGTTTTTTTGGTAAAGTTTGCTAAAGTAGTCTACCTTTGAACGTGTCTGTGTTTGTTTTCGTGATTCGTATTTCTTATTTTTAGTAATGAATAAATCAATGTGCATAAGAAATATTGTTCAAAGTTTCGATAGTTGTTCGTTGAGTGTTTCAGGTGAGTCAGTTGAAGTTCGTCAAAAATGCGCGGTAAAATTCTGTTTTTGAATGTCGTGGATTAATTAGGCAATCGATCGGCGAGTTCGCTAGACTGACTGACTGGGGTTGTCTTTTCTCCTTTTTATAACCTTTTGGGTTTTCGAAAGTGGCTCAAGATATTTTGGCGCAATTCTTGCTTTGGGAGGCGATCTACCAATAGAATTGCTTGATTCGATTCTTTGCATTTTTATTGGTTGAGCGTTATCTGCGCGTAGGCGTATAATATGGATTATGCTTTTTTTAAGGTTGGAGAAGGTTAGAAAATTAGAAGAGTCCACAAGAGTATACAATACAAATATTTTATTTATGAAATATACAAGGTATGAAATTAAGGAAAAGAAAAGAAAACTAAATAATACAAGGGATGGGGAGATAATTTATCATTGAAACATATACCAATGCGACGAATATTTAAGAAAATAGAGACAGCAGATTATAGAATATATGTAAACATGCAAAAACTTACACAAGGTCGGGATCGACGTCGATCGGTTATTATCAGGGGTACAGTTCGATAGAAATGATGTTCATACACTCCGAAAGTAAAGGATGGAATTGGTGGCGTCTGAATCCTCTGACAGCAAACAGCAAAATCTGGTCTTGGTGACACCCGCTTCTTCCAACGGCAAACAGCTAAGACTAATTCCGGTGACAATCCATTTCCTCCGACGGCAAAAAACCAAGTGAAGTTGTTTTGCTCCAACACGCGCGAAAAGAAACCGTTAGGGGTTAAGTCACGTGTTGGCCCACGAAAAGTGAGTAGTCGTTATCCACGGAACACAGCTAAGGTCATCTGCACTTATTAGACAAACAGCGTTCATCTGGCCTGCGATCAGAGACCCGACAGGAAATGGGGGGGAGGGAAGGGTAGGTTCTCTTCCAAGAACTGGCCCTAATTCAACCGGGTACAAAAAGAATATACTGCATAATCTGCATATTCAAAGAAATAAAGAAGTTATTAATATTCTTATGTCTCGTCGCAAATACACAATGTACTAAAAGTATACTTGGGGGTACAATTATTGAGCTAACGCAACATCATCATAATGAAAAAAATTTAGTTGAAATCACTAATAGTTATAAAACGATCGTCACTGTGTCATTCTATATGAAGTACTTCATAAATCTTGGAGTACTACTCACAAATGATACGAACAGGTGTCTATTTCATTTAATTTATACTCAATATTGAAATTACTGGAACCTTTGGCATCACATTTTTACGATGGCTTTTTTTTTAGTTGCAGGAGTTACCAGAAAGATGTTAGTGTTGATAGTCAACCATCTTCGGGGTGCCAACCAGGGTTTTTTTCTGGATTTCATAGACTTTTTTGGTGTTTGGATATTATCGCAAGACATCGGAGGTTTAAGATCAGAATTTTTCTTCAACTCCTCATCGAGCTCTATTGACGCAAAGAAGCTGATTATGGGGCGCTAGTTTTCCCTCTTCGCCCATTCTCAGTCTTGAACTTGGACTTAGTTATCAGATGATATTTCAGATACATGCTACAGAAGCATTCTATATAGACAGTGGGAGTTTGTCCACACTATATTGCCCAGCTATCACAACCTTTGGAACATAATGTACATCTATAAACATTTGTTTTAGAATCTCAAAAAAAAAAATCACTCAATACAACAGTAAAGCATAATATTATAATTGTCTTTTTTCAATATGTAATCATCGCAACACCGAAATTCCCATGTTTCAAAACTGAAACTTCAAATTCAATCATACAAATTAAAATTAAAATACACAGTTCCGTTCCATTATCAAGCAATGTTAAGAATTACTTTTTAGAAATTGATTTACTTAATTTATAAGTCCAGACAAATTTGATATTTTGAGATGTTGGATTTAAGGAAAATTCAATCTTTATTTTTTTATTTTAGGGGTGTTAAGTTTCCTTCTTTTCTCAAGTAGAAATTTGTGGTAGTGTATATGTTCCAACACATTGTCTGGATTTCTTTTCGTTTTTATTTTTTAATTAATTTTTACTTTTATTTAAATTTCAATTACGATTTTTTTTCAAAAGATGCATTCAAATATTATTTAGCACATATTTATACTTTTATTTGTACCGACTTAAGATATTATATTTAATTTATTTACTAATCGAGTATATATATGGTAATGTTAAAATTAATATATCAGAATCTAATTATGTATTTATAAACTATTTTATTTATGATCAAATATAAATATGTTAGTTTCATTTTAGAAAATTAGCTATTACTTAAGGAAAAATTTTGGCAATGTCTACAATAAGTCGCTATTTCATTTCTTTGATTTAATAAACTTTTAAAAAATTTTTCAGAAACTTAATAATATTTAACTTTTCATATATGAATAAAGGACATGGGTCATTTAAAAATCTACAAGTTCTTTTTTTTTTTTTTATTAATTTCCATTTTACGGTTGGTGTTTTATTGGTTTCTTTTAAATGACAGAAATATTTAGATAAGGATATCTGGTTGTGGTATTTAGTATTATTGAAGGAACTTCAGTGTTGGTTCCACCTTAATTTAAATTCATTCTTTTTACATTTTACATAGACTCTAACATCATTAGGATTCTCAATAGATGAAGATGTTTCATTGATAATCTACGGATTTTATACAATTAATATACAGAGGACAATTTTCAGGATTTCTACAGTTACATAATTTTTCTTTATTTTTGTTTATTCTTATTTCAGGATCTGTATTTCTTTGATTTTGGTACAATTATTTATTTATAATTTTGGCATTATTTTTCTTGATAATCCTTTCTAAATTCTCAGTACAGATTAAGGTATTTTATTAAAAATTTTGCTGAGTTTACTATTTCTAGGAAAATGTTTTTCGATTAATGCAAGGAATTTTTCTCCTAGTTTGGTTGAATGGTGGGTGTATACCAAATGATTTTTCTATTTCTATTTTTTCTATGGTTTCTATTATCATTTTTTACATAATTAATCTTTGGGCACTTATAGCCACTATCTTTTAGAGCTTTATCATAGAAATTGTTATGTTCATAAAATATTCTTTCATTTGCTGATTTAGTGCTTTTTTTTCAATAGATGAAGGTATATGCTTAATTATTGATAGAGGATGATTAAACTTGGGGTGTATATATAGAGTATTAGTATTGGGTTTTTGTTAGGTAGGTATATATTATTCATAAAATCTAATATTATATCTAGGAAGTCTACTTTTTTTAAATTAGTATTTACAGTAATTTTTCAAGTTTAGGCAGTTAAATTCTCTGCGTAATAGCTTTCTAATTTTATCTATTTTAAATTTAGCAGACTTTTTTATAACCATAAGTCCATCATCTCTATACAGTCCGACATCATTAATATTAATTTCATGATGTGCTGTTATATTACATAATATAAAAAGAACAATAAGGTCAGAAGACTCAGCAGAGACCGATGATCCCATTGTAATGTCAAAATGGTCATCAGAGTTTTAATCCGCTTGTCGCCATTATGAATGATTACCGATTTTTTCGCATTCATAATTATGATTTTTCCTCATCTGTTAGGTCAGAATATTGGGTAGCAAAATCCAGGGCAGTTGTGGAAAGTTCCCTTGATATTGATGGGTAGTATTCTTCAATATCAAACTGTATTAGGATACAATTTGGTTTCTCCTTAATAGATGTAAACCAATTTGTAACTTCTTTGGTATTGAAACATAGTTTTAATCCTAGGTAATCCTTTATTTGTCAGTTAATCCTTTCCAGGATTTTGTTTACTTATTTTTCTGATTTCAGGTTGGGTTGGGTTGATAATTCTTGAAGGTGGATTAGCTTCAAAATCGGGTTTATGATCCTTTATGGTGATATAGCAATTTTTTCGGTTTGTTTACCTACCCTATCACTAATGTTCAATTTATCTGTCATGTTTTTACTACTAAAATTAATGTTTTCTACCATGTTAATATTACTATTATTAGCTTTTTTATACTTCTTAGGTAATTTTTTTTAATGAAAAGTCGTTTGCAGCTAATTTATAAAACTTTCTAGTTTTACCAGATTTTACTAATTATCTGTTTTATTTATGTCATCTACTATTTTGTCCAGATGCTTTTAGAAGTAGCATTTCTTTTTTTGGAAATATGTGTTGTTTATAATTTCAATACTTTTCAAATTCAAACAACCTTTCAGTAAATGGTGTTTTTTACTGTTGAAACCGTATACTTCAGGTTCATTTGATGAGTTATTTTGTTGAAGGAAAAAGTACACTTTCCATTTCATCCTTATAAGTTCCTCTGTTTTTTGCAATAACGAAATAATTCCTTTTGTTGGTATTTGGAATGTTCTTCAGAGAAATCCTGAAATTATTTTTTTCCATATTTTTAAGATTTTCATTTTAAAAATAAAAATTAAAAGTGCTCTACCTTTATTGTTGCCAGTAAGTTCTTGATTATTGTAATATCTTTCCTGAATATATCAAGATTGCAGAGCAGTTCCAACAGATCCTTGTGGTTCAATTTGTCAAAGGCCTCTGCGTAGTCTATGAAATATAGGTACACGTCCTTCTGCATTTGTATCGCTTTTTCTGATAACATTTCGAACAATATTCTGAACGAACCCACACTGTTTTGTCTTAATACAGATGATGAGTTTTGTTACGTGGCTCAATCGGCTGATTGTTTGGTTGAGTTCACATTCGTTTGTACATGGTTTCTAAGGCATTGCTATGAAGACATATCTGCCGAGGTCTTCTGGTATATCCCTGCTGTTATATATTTCATTTATTATTTCTGTGATTGTGTCAATGCCAAAGTCATCCAAGGTTGTCAGCATTTCCGTTACAATTCCGTCTGGCCCTGCCACCTTGTTTCTGTTCAATTTGGCCAGTGTCGCTTCTACTTCGGTTTTCAGAATTTCCGGCCCGTCGGTAGTTGTTTTCTTTCATCGTGGAAGAGTTTTCCAATATACTCGCTCTAGCATTGAAGAATCTTTTCCTTCTCTAATATGAGCATTCCATCCTTTGATTTTAAACAGCCTATTGACGAGCATGTCCTCTGTCCTGTTAGTTGCCTTATTTGTTTGTGAATATCTCCTTTGTTGGTAATACTCAATCTATTTTTCATTTAGCTACTCTTTTCACTGGAAATATTAGAGTATTCTTTGGCAAATTAAGGTAAAAAGATTCTTGGAAATGGAGGGTTAAAAATCCATGATATCAAAATGGATAAAAGAGCAGATTCTTTTATTGTTAATTCCTTTGAACCAATTAATGACATCTATGGTACCAGTCCACCGTAAAAGTCCAAGGTGTCGTTTAATTTGTTTGTTGGTTATATCCAGGATAACTTTGCTAATATAACAAGTTAGCATTTTGTTAAATTACCTCTCTACCTCTTCTGCTATACATCTTACGAAATAATGTAAGCATTTGTATCTGTCCATAATGAAATTGTGTACGATTTGTTTGCTGACAACTTTGTGCCATGACCTATATTTAAAATTGTTTTAGTGAGTATGAATTTAATGTAGGTCACTTTTCTTTCCTTTTCTCGAAAAAAGAAGTATTCCGCTAAATTTGAAATTAAATTAATCATTCATTTGCCAGTACGTTTACCACCATCTGAGGAGACACATTTTTAGTGTTGAAACATAGTTGGCATTATGTAGTGATTCTTAACATGATTTTGTTTTAATATCCTAAAATAAATAATATTTAATTCTACTCTCTATTGAGCCCTCCTTTAAATGAAATGTTACAGACAGTGGAATTATACTCCATTTGTTCTCATTTTACCTGGATATATATATATATATATATATATATATATATATATTATATATATATATATATATGGGTTTTGGCAACTTGTTTTTTTCAACTTGTCATTTGGTCAAATTTTCAACAAAAGGTGTCACTTTCTTTAAGATAATTAAATGCTGGTTTTGTTTTATTTTGAACTACTTTTGAAAAAGGTTGGAAAGTTCACATTTTCTTTTTGGTGCCCATTAAAAGGTGTTTTTGTGTGATTGCCCATTCTGAGAGAGTTGATTGTTAGCAACCACTTAAATTCCAAGTCCTTCTCAATTTCTTTCCACACTCAACTGACAATGAAATCTCTTGCTTATTTTTCTCTTTCTTCTCTCTGTCTTCTATTTTCCTCAGCAACTCACTGTTTCTCGTTTTGTGTCTTTCTATCTCTCTTTTATTTCATAACCTCTTAACTTTTTTTACCCCACTGTTCTGGTTTTGTTTGTTTTCTTTTATCTCTTACTTGATATGTAATTCACTTTTTTCTATCTTTCATTTCAGCAATTCCTTTTTTTCCTATATATTTTTCTGTCTTTCATTTTCCTCCTTCTCTCCAAAATAAAAAATTCTCTCTCTACCTAAATATATCTTTAGTTTTCTTATATTTTTTCTCCATTTTTTGTTTTACTTTATCTTTGTCAGTCATATTTTTTTTCTTTTAAGCATTTCACCCTAAGCAAGGCAGGAGTGCCACTAGTACACAAGGAAGCAAGAGTGGAAGCAAGAGTAAAGAGGTGTGATAGAAGAAAGGATGAAGAGAAGGATTGGGAATTAGATCAAGGCATCTGAAGATATTGATTGACATTGCATTTGAATAATTGAAGATTATAGCTATCAGGGAAGCAAGTAAAAGGAAGTGAGTTCCACAAAAAACAAGTGCAAGACATGATGCTATTGGAGTAGAAGAAATGGCTACATTTAACAGTTTTGACAGTGAAAGGGTGGGGGCTGAGATGCCAATCTAGTAGCACGCTTAAATTCATGCAGTTTGGGAAGCAGCGAAAGTAGCTCATTGGAGCAATTACCATGAAAGTATTTGTAGAAAAGACAGAGGGAAGCGATGTCACATCTGTAAGAAAATGACTGTAGACGATGACCAATCACATTGTATATCTGTCTCTGGATTTTGTCGAGGACCTTGAGATGAACAGCAGGACCATATATGGCAGCAGTATTCCATGCAAGGGTGAATGGTTGATTTATAAATTTGAAGGATGGACTCAGGCGTGAAAAACTTTCTGGCGTAACACATAGAAACAATTTTCCTTGCGGTAGATGAAGCTATTGATTCAATGTATTTGTTCCATCTCAGGTCAGTGGACATGTGAGACCAAGCAGTCACAAAGAAGTGCTCTCGTAGATTTGAGCATCGGACATTCTCATGGGAGACAGGGAGGGTTCTCTGTGGTGGGTAATGAGAGCATTTTTGTTTTTGAGGCATTAAAATCTACCAGCCATTTCTTGCCCCAGTCAACCACAGATTGGAGGTTCTTTTTGAGATCAATGTCCAGGTTAAGTTTGTCAGTGATACCAGATTTGCTATTGAGGCAGGAATAAATAGTGATGTCGTCTGCATAGATACCTACTTAGGAAATGGTGACATCAGGAGATCATTAATGAAGATCATAAACAGTGTAGGACACAAGATAGAGCCTTGGTGAACACCTGCATTCGTGAGAAAGAAACTGGAGGAGAATCCGTTCAGGACAACCTTCATTGCACAGTTGACAGGAATGATTGTATTAAGTCAAATAATCATCCTGAAATTCCATATTCCTGAAGCATATGAAGAAGGCCAGCATGCCAAACCCTATCAAATGTTTTAGAGATATCTAGAGCCACAGCTTGATCTTCTATTGTGAAGTGCTTCGTAAACAAATTCAATTATGGCCATGAGCACATCAGCAGTAGATTGGGCAAAGCGAAAACCATATTGCTTGTTAGAGAGCAGATCATGGGATATAAGGTGCTGAACTACTTCAACATTGATTAAAGCTTTGAAGACTTTGCCGAAGAGTGGTAGGAGACTGATAGGATGGTAGTTAGATGCATCAGAAGGGTCTACAGAGTTCTTACAGACAGGTACAACAGATGAGGAATTCCAACAGGCTGGAAAGCAAAATTCATTGAGGCAGTAATTATATAGTTTGGAGAGGACAGGAGCCAGTTCAGGAGCACATTTCTTTGGGACAATGGCTGGTATCCTGTCCCTACTGCTAGCCTTATGGGAGTCTAATTTAGAGATGATGCCAAATACCATCGATGGGGTTATGTACAACTTGCTCAGTAGAGCCTAAGTTCTAGGGGGAAAATCAAATGTGGGTACACCAGATGAGTCAAGCATTGAGTTGGGTGAGAATTTTCAAGCAAAGTATTCAGCCTTATCAGCTGAGCAAGTCAGGGCCTCAAATTGATTGAATGAAGGAGGTATTGTGGATTTGCTGTTGTTCAGTACACTCTTGCAGAGACGCCAATAATCTTTGGAACCGAATTTGTGAGATACAATACGTTGTTTCATTCTTTCAGCAAACAGTGACTTTGCTTCATTGAGGACATGCTTGCACCCATTACAGGCTAAGACAAAGTGACATCTGTTGCAATCTGACATTCAACTATGGTACAGGCAGAAGAAATAATTCCTATGTGCAATAGCAGCTGGGCAAGAAGCTGAGAACCAAGGGAATGTGTGTGATTTAGCTTTATATTTTCTTGTGGGGATGAAAGCCTCGATTCCAGCTTTTACTCAGGAGGACATCTCGGAAATTAAGACCACATTCCAGGGGTCATCATGAAGGAAATCATGGAACCAGTCCCAGTCTGCTTGTTGATGACAGAATTATGTTCTGTTGGTAGGAGGAGTAGAGGGAGATGTTAATAGACACTACAACCTGATCAGAGTTGCTAAGAGGGCAGAGCTGTGTGTCACAACAAGACTCAGGGAGTGAGGTGAAACAGAGATTGAGAAGAGAAGCCTTACCGTCTTGGTTATTGGGGAAACATGTAGAAAATTCAACCATTTGTGTGAGGCATTGAGTAATTGAAAAGTTAAGGGTTTGAATGCCCACAAGGTCAGTTATAGAGTTTTTAAGCCATATGGTATATATATGTGCCAATGGATGAATATATATATTGTCAGAAATGCTATCAAGTACACCACAGTCTCGGGAAGATGAAAAATGATTGAGGAAGAAGAGGTAGAAAACAGCATTGGGGAGAGACAGATGGAAACACATATATGAATGATCAGGAGATTCAAGAGAGAGTTCCCTAGCCAGTGAGAGATGGTCCCTCAACGTAAACTCTCAGGCCAAGCATGTGGGTTTGAGAGTCTTTTCTAAGGAGAGAAAGGTAACTTGGGATCAAGGAATCAGAGGAAGGGATAAACGGGTTAAGGTTGGTCTTGTAGAGAGCCTGTATATCAGGAGACTTCTCAGAGAGGAATAATTCCACACTACAGAAGCTGGTTCGAATGCAAGGATGTTGGGAAAAGAAATTTAGAGTTTAGGTTCTCTTTTTTGATTGTTTGTTGTCATGTTGGGTAATGTTGGTAATAAAAAAGAGCCGACCTGAAGTAGTAGTAGCAGACAGTCATCATATGTGACATGGGCAGAAAAGAGCTGGTGCAGCCTCCAACGTAATGTGACTTTAGGGTTGTCCACTGGAGGTGCATGCAGGGGCACCCTTCCATGCGCCATAACCAAAGAGCAGCCAGGATGCAGGCCAGGAACAACACTTACTCACATTAACTAGGTACACTAAAGCTTATCTAACCTAACCAAGGGGAGGGTTCCACAGGAAGCAACCCCGATGTGCAATAGGTTGACCTAGAAAGAAAATCAAGGCTAGCCCCGTTCACACGAACCAAGCTCGCCTCTTTTACCCACCTTTCGCTAAAGACTGTCGAATGCAATCGTTTTCTATCCGATCTAATCTTCATCTTGAGCTGATGCTCAAAGAATCGAATTAGATGCAGATAAGAAAGACGGTTGCCCCGCAAGACTTCCTCCATCCGTGTCGTCCAAATCACCATTCGAGCCGTGGCCAGCAGCGTCAGAAACACCATCCGTTTCACCCCGGAATACGGGGGCGACATATTTTCACACGCGTATGCGCGATCAATGGACACAAGCTGTTCGGGAACGAGACGAGCCGTCAGCTCGCCGACATGGTCCTATAAGGGGCGGACTCGGGGGCAATGGTAGAAGGCGTACGAAGCCGTTTCTTCTAAACCAAGGCCGCATCGTTCACAGTCTGGCAAATCCGCCAAACCCCATATGAAAGCCTTGTCGTTGAGAGGCAGCCGATTCCGAGCCAATCGCCAGGTAAGCGAAAACTCAGGGTTACTGAGGTAATCCGCCGCTGGCGCCCAAGACCAATAGGAGCGATACTCCTCCTCCGACAAGCCGAGCGTATCACGTAGCGAATCCTTTGCAGGCCCCTCCACTAATCCATGATAGAAGGCCGTAAAAGGTCACTGGACCTGTGAACGGCATTCAAGGCCAACCGACACTCGCGAAGGAAATCCGATTCATCCCGGGGTTTACGATGGCGCTCAACTCGCTAGATGGGGGGACTGATGGTAAGGCTAGGGAAGGCGTCCCTAACAATCCCCTCCAGAATCGGATCTCCTCTAATCAATGCGCGGCGTAGGAAAGCCAACCTAGAGGCACGGATGTGACTCAGAAGGTTCGGCATTCCCAGCCCCCCATGACACGGACGTTTGGTGCAGACTCGTCTGTCGACCCTGTTCACGCGTCCCCTCCAAAAAAAGGAGGATAGCGATCGCCTTACAGAGAGGAAGTACGGACAATCGATAAAGAATCAGGGGGAAAATGTATGTAACACACACCTCCGCCCTGCCCTTCACGGACAACCGCCGTCGATTCCAAGTCTGACCGGCAGAATCGACCTTTGCACGTACTTCAGACAAATTCTTCTCCAGCTGGAGGTCAGGCCCAAACCACACTCCAAGAATGCGGACAGGACCGTCCGTCCAACCGAAGCGGCCCGGAAGAGCGACCCCCTTCCAGGCACCTAACCGCAAGCCGGACGACTTGTCGCGGTTTATCTTGGCCCCTGTCACCTTCTCGTACCGATCAAGCGCTTTCTGTACCGCCTCAATGTCTCTGCGGGACGACACGAAAGCAGATACGTCATCGGCGTACGTGGAAACCCTGGCTCGAGACCCTCCAGGCACGGCAATTCCACGTAGGGCCGGACTGCCGGTCTCGTCCTTCAGCCGGCGAAGGAGAGGCTCCAACGCCAAAGCATAAAGGAGAGGCGACAGCGGACAACCCTGACGAACCGACCTAGACAGCACGAAAGCGTCCGACAACCTTCCGTTCACCTGTACCACAGCACTGGGGGGGCGATACAGGAGGCTAATCCAGCGGCAGAAGTTGGGTGCGAATCCAGCGGCCTGCAGGACAGTAGCAAGGTAGCGATGGTCAACCCTATCAAATGCCTTGGACTGATCCAAATTGAGCAGCGCGGCTTCTTCGTCGTCTTTTACACCCTCTATGATCGTGCGGATCAGATGCAGGTTGCTCTGAATTGTTCGGCCCCTCACAGAACAAGTCTGCTCAGGTCCCAACAGAGACTTGGCAACTGACTGCAAACGCTCCTGCAGGATATTGGCCATAATCTTTAACTCTGTGTTTAGCAGAGTTATGGGCCTGTAATCATCTAAGTTCCCACCACCACCTTTGCCCTTTTTCAACAGAGTGATCACGCCCCTGGTGATCCGATTGGGGATGGACCCCGACCGAAACCAGTTGTTGAACACTGCTGACAAAATCGGAACAAAGATGTGCGACAGCCTCAAGTACAATTCATAGGGCAAACCATCCAGACCGGGCGACTTGCCTCTGCCGACCTTCTTCAAAACCACGTAGACTTCGCCCTCCGTGATCTCTCCCTCGCAGCTAGCCGCTTCAGTCGGCGAAAGCCGAGGAAAGTTAGCCAAATAGCTACGAAACTCCTCCTCACAGAGACCAGGCTCCTTGGTAAACCGGCTCTCGAAATGGCACCGAAACGCCTCGCACATGTCGTCAGTGGCCCGAAGAGTATGCCCCTCGACGGACCTCTTCACTGCGCAGATCTGCGCCCAAGTTCACGGCTTCAGAAGACATCTTGCTTAACATGTCTAATTACCTGGCCCATGTACCGCTCGCTATTCAAACGATCCAGAGCCGCCCTAGCTAAGATCCCCCCCAGCCACCGCCCGGGTGTAACTAGCTTTAAGTGTCTTCACCTTTTCAGCTCTATCTAGAGCAAGCCGTTTGCTGAAATCAGTGGTGAAAGACCTAATCCTAGACTTAAGGCGTTCCCACCACTTATTCCCGATAACCGCCCCCACTAGCTCCCGCTGCACTAATCTAGTTAGCTGTTCCTGGAAGTCCCGCCTGTCCAGTAAGGACAGATTGAACTTCCAGTACCCAGCCATTCTAGGCCTACGATCTAACGCTACCCGGGCACAAACGAGTTTGTGGTCCGAGTAGCCTACCCAGTGGAACGTAGGGCAATCTAGTAGATCTATGTCGGCTCTTCTAACTAACATTCTGTCAAGGTAGCTAACCACCTTTTCAGAAGGCCAACTAAGAGCCCACGTCCACATGTTCCCCCCGGGATGATCGACCCGGTATCTATCGACGAGACCATAATCGTCGATCAGATCAACCAGGCTACGATCGTCCCTTCTCCCACTAGCACCCCGCCCCCTGTCTAACTTGGGGTCCAGAATGGCATTCCAGTCCCCCATTAAAACTAGGCGCGTTGAATCAACCAGGAACGGCCCCAACTGCCGAAAAAACGAGACCCGCTCCTCCTGGTCATTGGGCGCATAAACCGCAACGACTCGGAACGAACCACTTTTCACGGCAATATCGGCCACGATCAACCGGCCCTCGGCATCGGTATGCACAAGGTCCACCTTCGCATCAAGAGTCCGTCTGACAAGCAAAGAAACTCCTCTGGCAAACCGGTCCCCATATGCTGAATAGACAACAAAGTCATCCTCCAGCACACACGCATCGGCACTGCAAACAAAGTGGGTCTCTTCGATCGCGGCAACATCCACATCCAAGGACAGAAGGTCCCGGAGCAGGCGGGCTGCCTTACCCCGATCCCTTAAGCCCCTCACATTCAAAGTAGCTATCTTGGTTTCCATTTTCTAAGTCTGCAAAAAAAAGAAGAATAAGAAAAACCTACTCACATACGGGGCGGAAATCTGCAGGTGACAGGACCCCGACGGATTGTCCCAGGCTCCCCCACTCCCTAACTCTGACGTCATCCGTCCTTCTGTGACAATCCCACCGACGTCCGTGGGGTAAATTAGTTTAAAACACCCTATATAGTGAGGGATGGAGACGTACAGGGGCCCTCCCAGCAAAAAATTTGCATTTTTTCAGATCCTGGGATCCCAACTCCATCATCCTTATCTCTGGGAAGGCCTCTCTGGCCTCAAAAAGATGGGTCCACACCTTCATGTGTTTACCCGTGTCCCGGATCAGTCCAATAACTCCTTGGGTCCTCTACTGATTTGCCGTCGACGGAGGACAGCTTAAATAGAGGACCCAGTAGAGCTCTCTTGCGGGATGAGAGGTTTTTATCAATCTCTCCCTTATCCACCCTGCAAATTTCTTCTACTTTTCCAAATATTCTTTTTGTCGGAGTAGAGAGGGATGGTTGGGGAGTTGGAGGGTCTGATGCAATAGGAGTAGGCGTGTGCGGAGGCGTGGGGGTGGTAGGAGGGAGTGGAAATCAAGACAGGGAAGGAGGGAGACTCCTATCTGCAGGTGTGTTTCCTTTTTTAACAGGTGAAGTGGGGACGGATGTACATCTGTCTTTTTCCCTACCCCTCTCTTCACTAATCTGTCCTATTAGCTTGTGAATTTGCTTCACCTGTTCCTCTTTTTCCTCCTCATCTTCCTCGCGGTTCCTTTTCAAGGAAGCGGCCCTTTTGGGAGGCACTTCCTCCACCTCCATGGCAACGTTTTGTTTTTCCGGGCTTTCTGCCGGATTTTTTTGCTGTTGTTTTTGTTGCTGTTTTTGTTGTTGTTGTTTCTGCTGTTGTTGTTATTGTTGCTGCTGTTGCTGCTGCTGCTTTTGTTTCTGTTGCCCCTTTGAAAGCTGTACTTCCTTTTGCCTCTTTTCAGGCTGTTTCTTAGGGGACGTTTTTTGCGGAGCTGGAACGGTAGTATTTTCCACCTCTTTCCAGCCTTCTTCTTTTTGGGAGGTTTTTCTTGTGTTGGTTTCACCTCACTGCTGCTGTTGTTGCTGAAGGAGGGGCGTTGGTTTCACATTTTTTTCAGGGCACTCCTTGGACATATGCCCTGACGCACCACACGTCCAACAGCACGGCTTTCTCCCCTCCACCACGACCAGCATCCTCCTCTTTCGGCACACCAGGGTGTTTGGGATTTCCCGAAAGTTCTCCCTGTTGACTGTTATTTGGACCTCTATGTCCCCAGTTAGAATTCCACTTTTACTGACGAGGGCCTTCACTTCGTTCACTTCGCCATATTGTACGAAAAAGGCCCCCATCCTGTCTTCGCCAATATCTGCGGGGACGCCGTGAATCGTCACCTTGGTCCTGCGGGTTCCCATGTATTCCGTTTGCATACGCAGGTTCTTTGTTGTGAGCAGACTTCCAGCCAATGCCTTTTGCCTGCTCCTCTGTCGCTAGGAGGATATCCCACAGGGCATTCGTCCTTCGCGCCAACATTTTGGGATAAATCTTTAGAGACTTCAATCCCTCCTCCATCACTTCTCTGCCGACACCGGTCAACTTGCGGGTCTTTACATCCGATGTTAGAAGCGAGATTGTTCTGGTGTCGACAGCATCAAAACTTCTTGAATCGTGAGGAATTCATTGCCTTTAAATGATTCTTCAAATCTTTTTCTTTACTCGCCGTAAAAGGCTGCATCTTTTTGTGGCGGCCTGTTTTTAACCCAGGCCGTCTTTGAGGGAGACACCGGTTGTGAAGGCGGTGTATTGCCCTCGTCACTACCACTGTCGGCCATGATGGGATTCTTCGGCCCACCACGCCGAACAACCAAGCCTTGCTCCCTCCCCCAACTCACACTTCTTGCTCTCACACACGTCAAAACAACAATCAAAACAAACAAAAACAAACGTATAAACCCAAACGGCAACAAACAATTCAAACAAAAGAAGAAGAATGGACAACAAAAACAAGGAAAATTCACAAAAGGAAAAGGCTGAAAGAAAAAGGTAAAATAATTCAAAAAGCAAAAACAAAATTCAAACGGAAAAAAAAAAGAAAAAAAAAAGACAAACTCAAAAAAACACGAGGAAAACTGAAAATCAAAAAAAGGATGCAAAACCCAAACCTAAGAGCCCACCCCCCAAACACAATGGAAACTCAATAATCGCAAAAGCACAAAGACACACACGAGGGTCCTTGTATATGTTATATAACTAGGTTATTTATTTGTAAAAATTACAAATTGTGGCACAAGGCCGAAAGGGGAGGGGGTAGAGGCTGGTCTTCACTAACTATCTTATACCTAGCTAATCTGATTCACGACCCATTCATACGTTACAATTTACTCATCCATTCACCACAAGAACTTGTCCATCACCACTCAATCCTTCATGCACCATAATACCAGATTCTCACAAGGGGACCTACCAAAACGCGCCCCAAACCATAAAAATTGATGATGAAAAAATTCTATACATAAAAATCTAATAATGATACAATGAGAGGGAGGAGATGAACCCAAAAATAACTAAAATATACACAAAATACAAAATAAACATAACGTATGTTAGTAGGGACCGTCCAACCCTCAAAACAGAGAGGCCGCTGTATTCTGCCCAGAGGACAAAATCAAGAAGCACTCTCGCTAAGGGAGTGGGAAAAGAGGATAAAATATTATACGGACATGGGAAAATGTAAAGCTGATCCAATCGAGATGAAAGGGGGACCAAAACAAACTGGGGAGGTTGGGAATCTCGACTTGGACCATAACCAAAGAGCAGCCGGGATACAGGCCAGGAACGACACTTACTCACATTAACTAGGTACACTGAAGCTTGTCTAACCTAACCAAGGGGAGGGTTCCGCAGGAAGCCACCCCGATGTGCTATAGGTTGACTTAAAAAAGAAAATCAAGGCTAGCCCCGGTCACACGAACCAGGCTTGCTACTTTTACCCACCTTTCGCTGAAGACTGTCGAATGCAATCGTTTTCTATCAGATCTAATCTTCATCTTGAGCTGATGCTCAAAGAATTGGATTAGATGCTGATAAGAAAGACGGTTGCCCCGCAAGACTTCCTCCATTCGCGTCGTCCAAATCACCATTCGAGCCGTGGCCATCAGCATCAGAAACACCATTCGTTTCTCCCCGGAATACGGGGGCGACACATTGTCACACGCGTATGCGCGATCCATGGACACTAGCTGTTCGGGAGCGAGACGAGCCGTCAGCTCGCCGACATGGTCCCATAAGGGGCGGACCCGGGGGCAATGGTAGAAGGCGTGCGCAGCCGTTTCTTCTAAACCAAGACCACACCGTTCACAGTCTGGCAAATCCGCCAAACCCCATATGAAAGCCTTGTCATTGAGAGGCAGCCGATTCCGAGCCAATCGCCAGGTAAGCGAAAACTCAGGGTTACTGAGGTAATCCGCCGCTGGCGCCTAAGACCAATAGGAGCGATACTCCTCCTCCGACAAGCCGAGCGTATCACGTAGTTTATCCTTCGCGCGACCCTCCACTAAACCACGATAGAAGACCTTCCTAGGCCGTGAAAGGTCACTGGACCGGGGAATGGCCCTCAAGGCCAACCGACACTCGTGGATGAAATCCGACTCTTCCCGGAGCCTACAACGGCGCTCGGCCCTCGAGATGGGGGGACTGATAGTAAGGCTAGGGAAGGCGTCCCTAACAATCCCTCCAGAATCGGATCTCCCTAGTCAATGCGCGGCGTAGGAAAGCCAACCTAGAGGCACGGATGTGACTCATAAGGTGCGGCATTCCCAGCCCCCATGACACGGACGTTTGGTGCAGACTCGTCTGTCGACCCTGTTCACGCGTCCCCTCCATAAAATGGAGGATAGCGATCGCTCGAGCACCTTCCTGCGGTCTTTACAGAGAGGAAGTACGGACAACCGATAAAGAATCAGGGGAAAATGTATGTAACACACACTCCGCCCTGCCCTTCACGGACAACCGCCGTCGATTCCAAGTCTGACCGGCAGAATCGACCTTGCACGTACTTCAGACCAATTCTTCTCCAGCTGGAGGTCGGGCCCAAACCACACTCCAAGAATGCGGACAGGACCGTCCGTCCAACCGAAGCGGCCCGGAAGATCGACCCCTTCCAGGCACCTAACCGCAAGCCGGACGACTTGTCGCGGTTTATCTTGGCCCCTGTCACCTTCTCGTACCGATCAAGCGCCTTCTGTACCGCCTCAATGTCGCTGCGGGACGACACGAAAGCAGATACGTCATCGGCGTACGCGGAAACCCTGGCTCGAGACCCTCCAGGCACGGCAATTCCACGTAGGGCCGGACTGCCGGTCTCGTCCTTCAGCCGGCGAAGGAGAGGCTCCAACGCCAAAGCATAAAGGAGAGGCGACAGCGGACAACCCTGACGAACCGACCTAGACAGCACGAACGCGTCCGACAACCTTCCGTTCACCTGTACCACAGCACTGGGGGAGCGATACAGGAGGCTAATCCAGCGGCAGAAGTTGGCTTCGAATCCAGCGGCCTGCAGGACAGTAGCAAGGTAGCGATGGTCAACCCTATCAAATGCCTTGGACTGATCCAAATTGATCAGCGCGGCTTCTTCGTCGTCTTTACACCCTCTATGATCGTGCGGATCAGATGCAGGTTGCTCTGAATTGTTCGGCCCCTCACAGAACAAGTCTGCTCAGGTCCCAACAGAGACTCGGCAACTGACTGCAAACGCTCCTGCAGGATCTTGGCCATAATCTTTAACTCTGTGTTTAGCAGAGTTATGGGCCTATAATCATCTAGGTTCCCCCCACCACCTTTGCCCTTTTTCAACAGAGTGATCACGCCCCTGGTAATCCGATTGGGGATGGACCCCGACCGAAACCAGTTGTTGAACACTGCTGTCAAAATCGGAACAAAGATGTGCGACAGCCTCAAGTACAATTCATAGGGCAAACCATCCAGACCGGGCGACTTGCCTCTGCCGACCTTCTTCAAAACCACGTAGACTTCGCCCTCCGTAATCTCTCCCCTCGCAGCTAGCCGCTTCAGTCGGCGAAAGCCGAGGAAAGTCAGCCAAATAGCTGCGAAACTCCTCCTCACGGAGACCAGGCTCCTTGGTAAACCGGTTCCCGAAATGGCGCCGAAACGCCTCGCACATGTCGTCAGTGGCCCGAAGAGTGTGCCCCTCCGGGGATTTGACTTCACGAATGAAACGATCGCCACCTCGACGGACCTCTTCCCTGCGCAGATCTGCGCCCAAGTTCACAGCTTCGGAAGACATCTTACTTAGCTTATGTCTAATTACCTGGCCCATGTACCGCTCGCTATTCAAACGATCCAGGGCCGCCCTAGCTAAGGCTATCTCTAGGGGATCCCCCAGCCACCGCCCGGGTGTAACTAGCTTTAAGTGTCTTCACCTTTTCAGCTCTATCTAGAGCGAGCCGTTTGCTGAAATCAGTGGTGAAAGACCTAATCCTAGACTTAAGGCGTTCCCACCACTTATTCCCGATAACCGCCCCCACTAATTCCCGCTGCACTAATCTAGTTAGCTGCTCCCGGAAGTCCTGCCTGTCCAGTAAAGACAGATTGAACTTCCAGTAGCCAGCCATTCTAGGCCTATGATCTAACGCTACACGGGCACAAACGAGTTTGTGGTCCGTGTAGCCTACCCAGTGGAACGTAGGGCAATCTAGCAGATCTATGTCGGCTCTTCTAACTAACATTCTGTCCAGGTAGGTAACCACCTGGATAGAAGGCCAACTAAGAGCCCACGTCCACATATTCCCCCCGGATGATCGACCCGGTATCTATCGACGAGACCATAATCGTCGATCAGATCAACCAGGCTACGATCGTCCCTTCTCCCACTAGCACCCCGCCCCCCTGTCTAAGTCGGGGTCCAGAACGGCATTCCAGTCCCCCATTAAAACTAGGCGCGTTGAATCAACCAGGAACGGCCCCAACCGCCGAAAAACGAGACCCGCTCCTCCTGGTCATTGGGCGCATAAACCGCAACGACTCGGAACGAACCACTTTTCACGGCAATATCGGCCACGATCAACCGGCCCTCGGCATCGGTATGCACAAGGTCCACCTTCGCATCAAGAGTCCGTCTGACAAGCAAAGAAACTCCTCTGGCAAACCGGTCCCCATATGCTGAATAGACAACAAAGTCATCCTCCAGCACACACGCATCGGCACTGCAAACAAAGTGGGTCTCTTCGATCGCGGCGACATCCACATCCAGGGACAGAAGGTCCCGGAGCAGGCGGGCAGCCTTACCCCGATCCCTTTAAGCCCCTCACATTCAGAGTCGCTAACTTGGTTTCCATTTTTAAGCCTGCAAAAAGAAAAAAGAATAAGCGCAAAAACCTATTCACATACAGGACGGAAATCTGCGGGCGAAAGGACCCCGACGGATTGTCCCAGGCTCTCCACTCCTAACTCCGACGTCATTCGTCCTTCTGTGACAATCCCGCCGACGTCCGTGGGATATTTTAGTTTAAGGGCCCTATATAATGAGGGATGGAGAAGTACTGGGGCCCTCCCTGAACAAAATGTTTGCATTTTTTTAAATTCCTTTGTCGCCATCTCCATCATCCTTATCTCGGGGAAGGCCTCTCTGGCCTCAAAGAGATGGGTCCATACTTTAAGTGATTGCCAGTGTCCCGGATCAGTCCAACAACCCCCGGAGCACGAGGAAAGTTTCTGGGGTCCTCCACTGATTTGCCGTCAACCGTTGACAGCTTAACTAGAGGACCAAGTAGCGCCCTCTTTGCGGGAGGAGAGGTTTTTTCCATCTCCCCTTGTCTACCCTGCAAATATCTTCGACCCTTGCCGAATCCTTTTTTCTTCTTCCCCCCTATCTGGGGGCAGTGGGGTGGAAGTGGATGAAGGGGTTGGAGTAGAGAGGGAGGTTGGGGAGTTGGAGGGTCTGATGCAGTAGGAGTTTTGTGCGGAGGCGTGGGGGTGGTAGGAGGGAGTGGAAATCTAGACAGGGAAGGAGGGAGACTCCTATCTGCGGGAATGTTTTCTTTCTTAACAGGTGAAGAGGGGGCAGATGTGCATCTGTTTCTTCCCCCCACCCCTCTCTCTTCACTAATCTGTCCTATTAGCTTGTGAATTTGCTTCACCTGTTCTTCTTCTTCCTCCTCATCTTCCTCGCGGTTCCTTTTCAAGGAAGCGGTCCTTTTGGGAGGCACTTCCTCCACCTCCATGGCAACGTTTTGTTTTTCCGGACTTGTTGCCGGATTTTTTTGCTGTTGTTTTTGTTGCTGTTGTTTTTGTTGCTGTTTTTGTCGCTGTTGTTTTCTTGTTGTTGTTGTTGCTGTTGCTGCTGCTGCTGTTTTGTTTCTCTTGCCCCTTTGAAGGCTGTACTTCCTTTTGCCTCTTTTCAGGCTGTTCCTTGGGGACGATTCTTGCGGAGCTGGAACGGTAGTATTTTTTCGACCCCTATCCACCTCTTTCCAGCCTTCTTCGGGACGTTTTTCTTGTGTTGGTTTCGCACTCACTGCTGCTGTTGTTGCTGAAGGAGGGGGCGTTGGTTTCACATTTTTGCCAGGGCACTCCTTGGACATATGCCCTGACGCACCACACGTCCAACAGCACGGCTTCCTCCCCTCCACCACGACTAACATCCTCCTCTTCCGGCATACCAGGGTGTTTGGGATTTCCCGAAAGTTCTCTCTGTTGACTGTTATTTGGACCTCTATGTCCCCAGTTAAAATTCCATTTTTACTGACGAGGGCCTTTACTTCGTTCACTTCGCCATATTGTACGAAAAAGGCCCCCATTCTATCTTCGTCAATATCTGCTGGGACGCCGTGAATCGTCACCTTGGTCCTGCGGGTTCCCATGTATTCTGTCTGCATTCGTAGGTTCTTTGTTGTGAGCAGACTTCCAGCCAATGCCTTTGCCTGCTCCTCTGTTGCTAGGAGGATATCCCACATTTTGTCCTTCGCGCCAACATTTTGGGATAAATCTTTAGAGACTTCAATCCCTCCTCCATCACTTCTCTGCCGACACCGGTCAACTTGCGGGTCTTTACATCCGATGTTAGAAGCGAGATTGTTCTGGTGTCGACAGCATCCAAGGCTTCTTGAATCGTGAGGAATTCATTGCCTTTAAATGATTCTTCAAATCTTTTTCTTTACTCGCCGTAAAAGGCTGCATCTTTTTGTGGCGGCCTGTTTTTAACCCAGGCCGTCTTTGAGGGAGACACCGGTTGTGAAGGCGGTGTATTGCCCTCGTCACTACCACTGTCGGCCATGATGGGATTCTTCGGCCCACCACGCCGAACAACCAAGCCTTGCTCCCTCCCCCAACTCACACTTCTTGCTCTCACACACGTCAAAACAACAATCAAAACAAACAAAAACAAACGTATAAACCCAAACGGCAACAAACAATTCAAACAAAAGAAGAAGAATGGACAACAAAAACAAGGAAAATTCACAAAAGGAAAAGGCTGAAAGAAAAAGGTAAAATAATTCAAAAAGCAAAAACAAAATTCAAACGGAAAACAAAGAGAAAAAAATAGACAAACTCAAAAACAGAACGAGGAAAACTGAAAATCAAAAAAGGATGCAAAAACCCAAACCTAAGAGCCCACCCTCCCAAACACAATGGAAACTCGGGTCAATCGCAAAAGCACAAAGACACACACGAGGGTCCTTGTATATGTTATATAACTAGTGAGTTAGTCAAAATGACTTAACTCCCTTTATAGTCTACCAATAGAAGGTTAACCAATCAGAAGCCGCAGAACATTGTATCCGTCGTGTATAAAGGCGGCCATTTTTTTCTTATCTCCCGAATGACCAGTGCCAACTTGTCCGGCGAAGATGACAGAAGGAAGAACTACGCTTTGCTACTTTCTCGAAATATTCACTGCTAACCTCTGATTTTCTACTGTCTCGAAATATTCAACCTCTGGATTCTATACTCAAAGACACCGTCAAAATTTGTAACATTGGTTATGAGCCCAGATCACGATTATATTTTGACGGGAATGAATCAAGATATGAATTATGGGAAACGAAATTTTTAGGCTACCTCAGAATACAAAAAAACTCCATGACATCATCCTTTGCAAAGATGACCAGAAGGGGGATGATGATTTTATGGAAAAAATGCGACCGTGTTCGCTGAATTAATACAATTCCTGGATGACCGGAGTTTGTCTTTAATAATGAGAGAGGCCAAGGACAATGGCCGGAGAGCTCTACAGATTTTGCGTGAACACTATTTGTCAAAAGGTAAGCCTAAAATTATTGCTTTATATACTGAACTAACCGCATTAAAGAGACGAGAAAATGAATTTATAACCGATTACATTATCCGAGCGGAGAATGTTACAAATGCCTTAAAAATTGCAGGTGAGACTATCTCGGATGGGCTGCTAATAGCCATGGTCTTGAAGGGTTTGCCACCGTCATTCAAACCATTCACGACAGTTATAACTCAAAAAGATAAACAACTAACTTTCACTGAGTTTAAAATGGCGTTACGTAGCTATGAAGAAACTGAAAAAATGTGTACCCACCAAAATCAAGGCAATAACGTAATGCAACCGAGAACGACATTTAAAAAATTCAGAAAACCAGTTCCTCAAACCGATCAGACTAGGAATTATGATATTAAGAACAAGGGCTTTAAAAACAATTATTACAACAATTATAAAGGAAGAAACACTAAAAAAATATCGTTTGTTTTCGTTGTGGTAATGTCGGCCATGTCCGTGCAAAATGTCAATTTTATACACGGAATGACTTTTGTAAAAATGTAAAAACTTTTCGAATGGACGTACATATGCCTTTTCGTTTGGATTGGGTGCTGTGGCCAGTAGTTATAATTCTTACCTGGTCGATACGGGTGCGACAAATCATGTAATTACAGATGAAACAAAATTTATTAATTTTGACCCCAATTTTGAGCCCGACTCACATTTTATCGAGTTAGCTGACGGGACCAGAGCTAATAATTTAGTTTTAAAAAGAGGCGATGCCTGTATTTATCTACGAAATACTAAAGGAAATATTTGTAAATGTTTATTAAAAAAGGCTTTATATATTCCTAAATTTAAACAAAATATTTTTTCAGTTCAGTCTGCAATTAAAACTGGCGTTAAAATCAATTTTCACCGAGACAATTCAAAGTTAATATATCCAGACGGAACTGAATTTAATATACAGCAAAATGGACGTTTGTATTATTTGAAAAGTATTAAGTCTGCGAAGACAGCCACGCACGACTTAAGAACTTGGCATAAAATATTAGGCCACTGTAATAATTCGGATGTTAAAAGATTACAAGAACACGTCACTGGAATGAAAATTACACTTCCAAAGGGCTTACAATATTGTGACACGTGTATTAAAGGGAAAATGATGAAATATAGAAATCGGGTCGGATCCCAAAAAGCAACAGATATCTTGTTCAGAGTTTATTGCGATTTAGCAGGTCCAATTTCCCCAAAGGGTATAGACACCTATTCATATGTATTAAACTTTGTTGACGAATATTCAGGACTTATTATGATATATTTTCTGAAAAATAAATCTGATACCCTGCAAGCTACAAAAATCTATTTATCCGATATCTCCCCGTATGGAAAAGTAAAAATAATTCGGACAGATAATGGTGGAGAATTTACTTCTGATGCTTACAAAAACCTCCTAATAAATGAAGGCATTAAACATGAGAAAACCTGTTCTTATTCTCCACACCAGAACGGAGTCGCTGAACGCAGTTGGAGGACACTTTTTGAAATGGCTTTGTTAATAGAATCTAAGTTACCCAAAAATCTGTGGGTTTATGCATTAAATACAGCCGTATATATAAGAAACCGTTGCTATAATAGTAACATTAAAAAAACTCCTTACGAAGCTTATACGAACTTCAAGCCCAATGTGAGTGATATGCATATTTTTGGTACAATTTGCTATTCATATGTCGACCACAGGGCGAAACTAGATCCAAAAAGTGAAAGGGGCATATTTATTGGGTATGATAAGACAAGTCCAGCCTATATGATTTATTTTCCACAAACTAAAACGATAAGGAAGATTAGATGCGTCAGATTTACAGATTCCTTTGAGCGAGGGGAGGAACCCGAAGAAAAGAATATTAACTGCGACGAACTAGTCCAACCCGAACTAGTATGGCCCAATTATGGGCCTATGAGTAGAAAACCCGTTCAAAATCCACAATCAGAGGAAGGTATTATACCAAATGATGTAGACGAAGAAAAATCTTGAGTTAAAAGAGAATATAACTGATGAGGGGGGGAATTTCTAGTTATCCGACAAGAAACAGAAGGAAGCCAGATTATTTTGGAATGGATCAATGTAATACCTACGACATTGATTGTTGTTATTCGGTACAATGTATTCCAAAGAATTACCAAGAGGCCATACATTCTGTCAATTCCAGACAGTGGTTAGCTGCCATGCAAAAAGAAATTAAATCATTAGTATCAAACGACACGTTTGAATTAAAAAAGGCCCCGGATGATAAAAATATTATCGGCAGCCGTTGGGTTTATACTGTAAAGCGTACTGAGGATGGATCGCCAGTGTACAAGGCTCGTTTTGTAGCTAAAGGATTTTCGCAGATATACGGGGAAGATTATGTAGAAACATTCAGTCCAACAACAAACATGACAACAATTAGAATTTTGATGCAAATGGCCGCACATTATGGTATGGATATACACCATATGGATGTGAAAGCAGCTTATTTGAATGCTGCCATCGATTATGAAATATACATAGAACCGCCAGAAGGTTTTGAAGAAGGTGATAATTATGTATGGAAACTTAAAAAGTCACTATATGGACTCAAACAGAGCGGAAGAACATGGAATAAATTAATCCATTCTTATTTAATTGGACAATAATTTCAATCTCCCCAAGTTGACCCATGTTTCTACACGAGAACATTTAATAATGAAATATTAGTAATTTTAGTTATTTGGGTCGACGATATGTTAATTGCATCAAAGTGTGAGGCCGCTCTATTAAAAATCAAAGATTTCCTAGAAATAAGGTTTAAAATGACCGATTTTTGTGTCGACTATCATGGTTTCTTGGTATACAGTTCGAATTTGATGGCAACACTATTACAATGAATCAATCTAGATACATCGAGAGGCTCTTATCTAAATTCAGCATGCAAAATTGTAAAACAAGAACTACTCCATGTGAAATGGATTTAAACACAATTATGAATAATGAAGATGGTATAGCGGCGTGTGAGAAAGAATACAGAACATTGGTCGGAAGTCTTATTTACGTGATGACATCAACCAGGCCAGATATCTGCTATACGGTTACTAAGTTGTCCCAAAACTTAAATAAACCGGGGACTGTGCATTTAACAAGAGCTAAGCAAGTATTACGTTATCTAAAGGGAACTAAGAGTCGGTGCCTAGTATTTCGACAATCAGATAAACCATTAAAATTGGAAGGATTTTGTGATGCTGATTGGGCCAACTCACCAGATCGTAAGAGTATAACAGGCTATTGCTTTAAGCTAGCAGACGGTAACCCAATAATCAGCTGGAAATCGAAGAAACAGGGAATGATTTCACTTTCTACTTGTGAAGCTGAATATATTGCATTGTCAAAAGCAACACAAGAGGCTATTTTTCTTAAATTACTAATAAAAACAATTACCACACTGGTAATAACTGAGCCAATAATTATTTACTGCGACAATCAGTCCAGTATTGCTTTGGCTAGAAATCCAATAATACATCAAAGATCAAAGCATATCGATATCAAATATCAATTTGTTAGGGACCAAGTACAAAAGAAAACAGTACAAATTGAATACGTTCAACCGGGAATGAATATGGCGGATTTACAAAACCAATTACGAAATTGAAATTACGGGCTTTCACTTCTGCCATATTTGGTACTGATCTATAAGGTCCTTATTGGTCCTGGGCAAGACGTAAACTGCATCCATTAAGTCCTCTATAAAGACGTCCTCCTGGGTAGGACGTAAAACTGCATCCATTAGTTATTGTCTTAAGAAACGTCAGTTCAGTTTTTGGCATGAATGCGAGTCCTTAGTTTCGGGGTATAAATGTAAATAGTCCTACTTTTAGCCCAATCCTCTTCTAATGACCCTCAGGATCACTCTGACCCGGAGTGATAGTAACTGTTTTAATGGGTCCCAGCTATGGGTAAAATAACAATTTTTCACTTTCTAAATGACTCTCAGGATCACTCTGACCCGGAGTGATAGTAACTGTTTTAATGGGTCCCAACTATGGGTAAAGTAACAATTCTTTCCACTTTTTTGTTGTGATCACAATCCAAACTTATAATATTGTTATTCATGTTTTAGTAACCCGAAGTACTTAACTGTGGACAAAGTGATATGACTAATTTTGTGGATATTAATTTTCTTTTAAAAAAAAAAAAAAAAAATATATAAAAAAAAATTTAAAAAAAGTTTGGAAAAAAAAAAAATATTGACTTTAAAAAAAAATTTGGAAAATAAGGGGTAACAGTTTTTGTTATAGGACATGTAACTAATTATTTAACTCCTTTATAGTCTAATATTTTGAAGGAAGATTCCATAAAAAGTGGTCATTTTGTTTACCCTACCTGAAAATGCCAACTTGTCCGTGGGACAGAAGGAAGAACTACGTTTCCTACTGTTTTTTCACTGTAACCTCTGATTCTATAATTAAAGACGACCGTTAGTCAAAATGGATGCCTTAATCCTATTTTTGGGCCTTATAAACCTAATGTCTCAGTAATCATTTTTTATCAGAGCTCATATTATAATTTCTGTTATTGCTGTTTTTATCTAGCACACTTTATGAATTCAGAACATTGTATCTGACTTAGGAGATTTTGAGTTTGCATTGATTCCTTCCTATGTTTTGTATTTTTCCATCTATTATTTCAACATCGTCCCACAGGTTAAAAATATATATTAATATATCATATTCCATTATATAAGTTTTACTTAATTAGTTATTATGTTTTCTAACTCTTCAAATATTGAATGTATAACTAATTTTATTTTCTATTTTCCCATCTTTACACTATATTAATTTTATCATATAAATTGCCCTCTGTTCTGACACCCACGAATAGCTTTTACGGAAAATAAGGATCTCGTACATCAATTATGTTTTCGTCTTTAAATTAAATGGCAGCAGAAGAATTATCGTTAAACTGTTAAAGGCTAGCTTTAAACATTGATTCAATGTTTAAATGCAGCGATCAATTTTGAGTTCTTCTGTAGTTTATTGATGCCTATCACATCTACTCCTCCCTAGCTATTGTGATGATGGCTAAACCAAGAATTATCCATATGAGCTAGCTTAAATGCCGCCAGATAGTGAGGCTTTTAATCTAGTGTGCTATATATTCAAACGTTTTTCGATAAGTATAAGGAATCACAAACTCACTCAGACAATCTTCTTCGTTTATGTGCATTGTCAATTCAAATCTTTGGCAATGATGGTTGTCCCAAACTTACCTTTGTTGTCACATTAAGATTCTTTATTATCCCACTACTTTCCACACTGTCATCAATTCACAGAAACGTATTGGATCGGTTATTCACTGTTTCTCCTCTTATCATCGCGCCTTAAATTAAATTTTCCATATATTTTCTCATTACGTGCCTAAGAAATCTAAAATGACTTCTTTGTTCTGGTGTTCAGCAGAAATACATCCTACATAATGGTAAGACATTAGCTAGATGAACACACTATTTTTTTCTTCCATATATGGTCAACCATGCCTGATTTTTCTATTTTCCCTTGTGTTCCCTTGTGTTACAGCTTTACAGTGTTCTTGGAGTCTTATTCTAAGAGGGTGGCCTGTTTCTCCTTCATACTTCTTGCTACAGCTGCACAGGATGGCATACACACAGTCTTTAATCACTTTCTCCTCTTAGGGGTAATCTTACTCAGAAGAGATGTATGCATAGTTTTGAATTACTTTTGAAGGTTGTCTTCATGTTATATAGATCTTTTGTATCTTTTCCAATAAGCTCACCACATAGATTGAAGCTGTTTTCTGAGTGTTGTTATCATCACCTACCCTTTTATCCCAGTTTTTGGGGGCAGCTGTCATGTGTCGAGGGAGTTGTTACATTGTAGGGTACTTCTTATATTGACCCTGGTCAATATAAGCAGTAACCTACCCTGTTTAAATGATAAAATAATAGAAACCAATCAATAAAATAAGAAAAGAATCAAATATATACGAAAAAATTTTTGTTAATAATGTTTGACAGATAAATAATAGAGGAATAATTTGACAATACTGAATCAACCATAAAAACTAACCAAAACAAAATAACATTACAACTCAAAATGCTTTTCCTCATCATCCCTTGACAACTACAACTGTTAGCAGTGGCTCTCAGGAAATCAAGCATTGTCATGTGTATTCACTCTTTAATGTTGTCTAACCAGTTTTTGCATCGCCATCCCCACTTGCACTCAGCTTCATCGGTGCCTTGTTTGATGGTCTTGCAGAGTTTGTTATGCCGTGTGATGTTGCCAAACCACGACATTTTCTGATGCCTAATAACAGCAAGAAAACATTCCTGTCAGCCTACAAGACCTTTCTCTGTACATAATCATTGCATTTGTGCTTCCAATAGGAGATGCAGAGGAGCTTTCTTAATCATTTGTTTTTGAACGCCTGGATACTTTTTCTGCCTCAGCAAGGAGTGTCCAAGTCACATATCTGTAGCAGAGGATAAATACAATAATATATATATATATATATATATATATATATATATATATATATATATAAAATATAAATATGGTACAAATTATTCATGTCAGTAAATGTACTAAATGTTCATAATAATATAATAATTCTTAGTGATAATATATTTAGATATTTTTAATAAAAGAATCTCATAACTTATTAAAAAAAAAACAATTGATGTATACCAAAGCATCTTTAAAAATATGTATTTTCATGAATAAAGATAATGAATGAATAATAATAAATTAAAAATTATAATACAATAAAAATGAAAAATATAAGAAGAATAAATCAAAAATAATCTTAGCTTTCCAGAAGCAAGAAAAAACATGTGCATTCATTATGACATTCTAAAAAGGAGATAATCAGCTTTGTTACCAATTTAACTTTTCTCAACATGTAGACAATGAAGACATGTCAATGAACTTCAAAGACTCAGCAATCATTATCATCTATATATAAGGAATGAGGATTGATCAGAATATGAAAATTATCATTCCTTTCCTTGTTGGCAACAGTATGATAACTTCGCTTGCACCTTGAACAAACAGCTCAAGCTACTATCTGATAGGATACTTTTGGAGACGCCAGCCATTTTATTATTATTATTATCAAATAGAATCCATGAAGTACAGAAAGAATAATATAACAATTTCAGCCATTGTACATTGTAATTTGACCTCATCAAAAACTTCAACTTTGATATCAAGGGAACTCTAACCATTTATGGATATCCAAAAAAATTCTCCAAGACAACATGGCTTGGCAAAAGTGATTATGACCTGTCACAAGTCAGATTAAATGTAAGCAATATTGTGATTGTTTGAACATTGTTCTCCATCTTTATTGTGACAAAAGTGACCCAATTCTAGGTGTCAGAATTATCTGCAGAACAGATATCAGACTGCTCAATCACATTCATTTCAAATCTAAAAAGAAGACATCTTTGATTTCTCCCATCACAGATGATTACAGTAATGTAACCAATCCTAACTTCTTTCCATCTTGTATACACAAAACTTGGAGTTGAAGAATCATGTCATCTAGCAACCATTACCAACTTAAGGCTAGTTTGATAAAGTCATTAATTTAATTTTGCAAAAGAACATTGGAAAACATCCACCATTTTCCATATCTTGGAAGTCACTTCTCCAATGTTGACCTTAATGAATAAATTCAATATTGTTTTGAACAGCATTTGAATGTCTTCAAACAAGAGTCTTTCCTGATCATAGCATCACACCAATCAAAAACCAAAATGTTAGTGTACAAAGAACTGGTGATCTAAATATTCTTGTATACAACAGAAAACTGGAGTAGCCAGTGATTCATGGATTAATCAGGCACTTCCTATAAAATATTCTTATTCAAGGTGTAATTCATTTATTTATGATAAATTTTTATTGTTATGGGAACTTACCTATAGCGATAATGGACTCTTCCTGACACTATAAATACTGCGCCTCTCAAGAGGTATAATGAATGAATGGTGTAACGAGTCGAGACAATATTAGTTCACTTTAAACCAGACGGACAGTCATTACTAACAACTTCAACTTCTTGTACTATATTTCTGTTGTAATATATTTTTGTTATTCTACTCTTGTGTTCGTGTTGTTCTTCCTTGATTCTAACCTTGGACCATAACTGTGGTGCGAGGATATTGGACCATAACATTTATCCAAAGCGAATACTAATTAAATTTTATATTGCAATTTATGTGTGGTTTTGAACTATGTCTTCAGCCTTTCACTGCAATATAATTGGTGTATTGACTAAAATTGACTCTTGTGAAAGTATTCAAAATTATATATATATAAAATCTTTGGTGAGGAGCATGATCAAAGATAATAACATTTGCCAGCATTGTAACACTTGTTAATGACAGAAAATGCGAAACTACACACATGTGAATTAGGTCAGAAAACTTTTCTTTGCTATGTGAAGGCAAATAGATTGCATACCACTGACAAAAGTTGCCCTCAAAAAGTATATTAAAAGAGTTGCATACCAAATAACCCATAGTTGCAGTTAGTCAACTGTAGCTGAACAGCACTTACTAAGCCTATTTTACTGTTTATCAATCATGAACTCCATTGGTCGGTGGATTCCTTTCTGAACAATAAATCCAGAGGCAACCAAAACATCATGCAAAGAACTGATGAAATGCAACTGGAGAAAAAGCATGCATATTTACTTGCAGAACTTTCAAAACCGCAATCCCATGCACTGAACTGTGTGTGAAAACATGCTATTATAAAAAATTAATATTAATACTTGATAAAAGTCTACAGACATTCTTGAATCATTCTTTCAGTTTACATTGTTTTATGTACTGTGTTATAAAGGTTACTTACCTCTGTGCATTGTGAACAATGGATTTCATCATTTATCTTTATTATTGTAATTTGGTTAGGAATTATCAATGACATTTAATTCTTTTATTACAAAAACATATTCATCAATTACATCAATAGATATAAGTGACTATCAGCTAATGCCTGACCTGGTAATTAGTTGAAATATGACAATAGCCTAGTTGGTTATCTTGAAATATAGATGGTAGTGGCAGTTTTGGTCAGATCTTACATGTATCGTGTTTTGTAAATGAAAGAATATAAAAAAACGCATTGAATAACCACATCAAAACCATTTTGGTTTCAACTAATTTACCATACTATCATTATTAATAATGTCAGTCCTTAAAAACTCTCACTACATTATTAATTTTATCTACAAATTCTCTTACTCACTTGCATCTTCTATACTTCACAAACATAAGATTCATGTTTGACATACAGCAGCTATGCTATCCTGAGATTACTTCCTTGCAGATCACAACACTACACACAACAATAAGTATATATAGGTAAACAAGGAATTTAAAAAAAGAAAAAGGCAAATACTTATAAATAACAAACATATACTATATGTCATATAAATATAAAAGACACCAAATATTAGAAGCCTCAACTATAAAATAATAATAAATAAAATTACTTAAAAAGATGGAACTGTGGTTTTAAATGCATTTAATAACTGACGATAGAAAATTTCACTTGTCATTTAACAGTCTTTTGTATCAACAAAGCATAATGGTCAATGACAAGTTTTGAAATAATTTGAATATGTGAAAACAACATATCTACATAAACACTGATTTTGAAAATGCCTAGTAATAAGGTTGGAACCATTTAATTAAAAAGATTCAGAAAACATCCACATTCATTACTTATGCTTTTGCGTAGGTAAACAAAGAACCCATGTCTGTTGTTTTTAATGAAAGTTATATATATAAGGGGGTGTTAAAATGTCTTTGACCTGACACACATCTAAAACTCTGATCAAATGACTATACATCAGAATACTCATATATATATATATATATATATATATATATATATATATATATATATATATATCTCATGGCTCTACGGACAAATTTACCTTTAGCTGACCTTTGACAACTAAATATTTTCGTTTACTAGCCAAATAGAAAAGTTACTAGCCAAATCCATGTAATGTTATTTCACTCTAATATTATGAATAAAACAATTCCAGGTGAAGTTTTGTTTTATTTTCTAATTCTCTAAGACAATACAGACAAAATTTATGGGAGGAAATTTAGAAATTTCAAGAACAATTACATTCAGTGGTACTGTTACCTGGCAAATATGACTTAGAATAATTCAGTCAACTGGCAAATACATGTTTGAAGATCTCATCAGTTTCAATATTAGTTACTAAACTTGAAACAACCTCATAAAGACATTACATTCTCTTCAATTGTTACCTGGCAAACTTTGAAAGGTGTCATTTAGAAATATTCAGTAAACTTACTGACAAAATTTAAATGCAAATTTGAAGTCTTCAAGATCTCATCAGTTTCAATATTGCTAAACAACCTCAAACAAAAAGATCATAACAACAACCTCAAACAAAAAGATCATAAATACATTATACTGAGTCTAGAAACTGTAGAACTGTTTACAGTTACCTGGCAAATATCACTCAGGATAATTCAGTCAACTGACAAATGCAAGTTTGAAGATCGCGTCAGTTTCAATATTATTAAACTTGAAACAACAACAACCTCATAAAAACATTACATTCACTTCAACTGTTACCTGGCAAAAATGTCATTTAGAAATATTCAGTCATGATTTGCGGTTATTGTAACACTCTTAACAACAGGTTTTTACCTTATTTTCAATTTCCCTATCAGGTTGGTAAATGTCACTCAGAAATATAAGATCTTAAAGTGGGACTGGAAAGGGAAATGTCCAGATGGTCTGGCAAACACATACTGTGTCTTTGTGTTACTGACATTGAACTTATTTCTGTTTCAAAGTGAAATTTTATGTTTTAAAATTTATAACTCCATTTGCCCAATATTGAATTGCATTTACCTTTTTTATTCCAATTTCTAGTCCCACTTTAACACTTGATCAATTTGAATAGTCAAATCAATATCTTGTGACTCTAAATCTTTTTGTTTTCAAAATCTTTTTTGTTTTTGTCCTTACACTTTCGATCAAAAGACACAATGTTAGCTGGCCAGTCACACTGTACTGCCCCCCCCAGCAATCCTTCTCCTGCTGTTTGCCATCCACTTGTCAATGGATTTCTCTGGGTTGAATTCAACCAGATCTGGACCTTCAGAAGAAAGCAAGATTAAGTCTGACAGTCTCTGTACAGACAAGCGGCTCCGTATGTCGCTCTTTATTCTCTTCTGTGCAGAAAGGGCTCTCTCACACTCTGCAGAGCTGATTGGAAGAGTGAGCATTATTCTCACAAGATGAAGTACATTGCAGAAGTCAGTCTTGTATGGGTCCTTGGTCAGTAGGATTTGCCACAGATCAGAATAAGACTTGTCCCTGAAAGTATTTGCAACAAAGAATTTCATGTGTCTCCATTCCGTCTGAACAACTTCCATATTGCATCCTGCAGCCACAACACCATTCCTCTGTCCTGTATTCACATTTGCCCCATCTACACAAAACCCAACAATTCTCAATGACATTTCATCATCACTGATCCCCACTTATGAAAGAGCAGATTTAGTAGCAGAGATAATGCCTTTAGCATGGCCATGTTCAATGGCAATAACTTCAACAAGTTTATTTTCTGCTTTGCCATTCAACACTGTTCTCACATAAACTGCTTCATTTTCTGACACAGAGCTGTCAGTGGCACCATCAATCATAACTGACACATAATGAGAGTCACTGATAGATTCCAATGTCTCATCTCTGATCGTGCTTGCAATAGTAGACATCATTTCACCACACTTAACATCGCTACTGTATGCAGGTGTCACAGGTAGCCCATTTTTGTATTGAAGTAAGAGTAGGGGCTTGAGTTTTGCGAAGGCCATTTCTTCCTTCCCTATACAATAAAACTGTGTTAAATTTAACTTTCAAACCCGTCAAATCCTTTTTGTTCGATTTGATTTCTGCATCGAGAAATTTCTTGGCAATGTGAGACTTTTCAATTGAGTGTTTGCTTATTTTATTAATGATAAAGTCGCGGCACTTGCCATGTCTAAGACTTTTACTATGGGCAAAGACATTTTCACGTTTAAATTTAGTACTACCATCTACAAAATCAGTTTTTCCAGCCAAAGTTGAACCAGCCCTACAACAAAAATCACAATACATCGCATTTTTTTCTCTATCGTAACGAAGCCAGGCGAAAGTTGACAACCAAACTTGTCGGAATTCTCGTACAATGGACGGCTTGCTTTCATTTTGTGTGTCATCATTACTTTGTTTATCATTCGGGGCATTCTTTTGAGTCTCAGTTTCATTCAGCATTTCTACTTTGTTCGATTTTGCGAAGAAAGACGATATCGGCTTTAGTATTGTTTTCTTCATTGTCATGTTTCTTTAAATCTTTGCGCATGCTCAGAAAGACGAATGAAACATGAAACTGCGAATAAAATGTGTGCTGCCGTCGTCAAAATGCCAATTAATATCTTGTATATTGTTCTATTAAACCAGGGGTCAGCAACTCATTTGACCCCGCGGGCCGGACGAAGGCCATTAATGAAAAATTAAGGAAAATTACATATGCAGACCCCTGTCAACCTAAATATTTAAAACCATAATGAAAATAAACATTGAGAATTCAGAAAAACAAAAGAAAATCTAAAATTAAAAAACACCTAACAAAAATTACGTTTACTCAAGGAACGTCAAAATACTTCAAAGTGAAAAAAATCAACCGAAGTGAAATGGATGAAATTATAACGTGTAGGTTTGAAACTGTTATTGAAAATTGTTCCACAAACGAACCACACACACACACACACACACACACACACATCAAACAAAAACGAAGCACATATACCCATACATACGAGTACAAAGAGTTGCAAACATATACACTTACGTACGTACACATGCGGTATCATCCACATATTCATGAGGCATGTATGTATAATGCGCGTATGTTTAACTGTCTTTAGATTTCTGCTACCTCGCATGTCACTCCTTCCCTGGCCTCTTTCCTTTCGCTTCTGTTATCTTTTAATGTAGCCAAGGGTCATAACAAATATTTTATATTTTCTGGGTTTACTTTCAATTTTCAAACAAATTACTAAAACGAAAATCCTGAATTTATTTCTTTTTGAATAAGTAAATACGAAGAGCACTGATTACATTCATTTGAATTTTATTTTGGTATTTAAAACATTTTTAATTTTATTCAGTTTATTTGCAGAGTATTTAAGCTTTAAAAAATCAGTGAAAGACACTTGTTTGAGAAGAAGAGGGGTATGATAAGATAAGAACATGGCCCATTGAAAGATTCCAGCAACTTACATAGGGTAGGTGGCAGGGGTAAGCGATGGGGGGGCGCTGTTCGAGGAATGAAATAAAAAGCCGACTGAGACAACATTTGTCCCTTTGAAGCTGTCGCCAGTCGGTCGGTCGGTCGGTCGGTCGGTCAAATCGGCTCTCAGTTTTTCTTTTATGTCTATTTTTTTTTAATATTTTTTACGCTGAAATGGAGGTGATTGGGTTTTGATCGTGTTTTTGTGGTCATAGTATTCAAATTCGGTTGGGTGGATCAGAGGAAGATAGCAGCAGGCCTTTTGTCGAATTCGAAAGCTTCTTTAAAAATAGAGTCATTGGTAATCAGGCTCGCGGGCCGGATCCGGCCCGCAAGTTACCGACCCTTGTATTAAACCTTTTAGTTTTATTGTTTAAATAATTTGACTTTGCTCGTTTTATTAAAAAAAAAAAGGTTGAACAGACATTTTTCACTCAGCTTTGGAAGATTGTCGGTGAAAAAAACACAGTCGCCAAAAGATAAGCGTTTTATTATTTCTAGTCGCCACTTGGAAAAATCACTCGCAAATGCGACTGTTTCACTCGCAACGTAGAGCCCTGTATATATATATATATATATATATATATATATATATATATATATATATAGAGAGAGAGAGAGAGAGAGAGAGAGATGTAGTATTCAGAATAGCATTCCAAGGTTAATGCTAGTAATTTTCCATCTGCTAATGATAGCCTTCCTTTTGTGGATGTTCTACAAGTTTTCAATAGAAAATTGGGTTGAAAAGCTAGCCATTCTTTCAACTGATTGTCTTTGAAACCTATTTTATTCAGATATTTATTAATTTTCTTTGATAAATTTAATGGGGTGTTGTGCTCATCATCTTTCTGAAAGCCTTTCTTCTTTAATGAACATGTGCCTTTCAAAAACTCAATGTATGTCTGAACTGTCATATTAGCCTTATCTGGAACTTATCATTAGCCTACCACTTGACTAATCCCAGTCCAAAACATCATATCACACTGACCTTATTGACACCTCAATCTATGAGGATAGTTTCTGCTAGTAACCATCCAACATTTACTCCATCAAGGATGAGTTGAAAAATCCATTGCCATGTGTTCTGTTGTCCATTTCATTTGATTGTCCTTATGAGTTTCTTTCAAAGGAGACCCACATATTTTGTCTCTTGATTCAGGACCCAACATCTTGTGCTTTTCGACATTTCCACACTGTCTAAATAATATTTCATAGTTTGACTAAGACATATGTTTTAGAATTCCTTTTTTGGTTATAAAAACAGATAAGCAATATAAAGTCCTTAACTTCCCATTATCAGACATGCAGTGGAGTCATCTAGGAACTTCAACAAACCTCTTCACAGTCAGTGTTACCTGCTGTACACCTTTTGTAATTTCCATTGTTGTTTTTGCAAGTGATAAAGTTATGAAACATTTCTCTTTATGCACCAAATCCACCTTATGCCACACTTTAAATCTTCAATGCTATTAATTTGAAATGTTGAAAATTTTGTGCAAATGGCTGTTGTTTGTTTGATATTAGATGAACTGGTACATCATATATTACATACTGCCATCATTCAGCTAATATATTTTCAGTATTTATTTTATATATTGATAAAACAAATAATGTGAGATAAAGTGTGTATATAGTAACTTTTATATGTATAAAAGTCACGATATGCATACTGTATCTAGCCAAAAAAAAATCTTAATTTAGAGAAAAAGACAAGACACTACTTATTTTTTGTTGCTGTGATTTGAGATCCTCTCAATCAGGATATGTACAACAGACATACAAAGAGGGGGCTGATGAAAAAAAAAATGAACTCACCAAAGAATAAAAACCAGAGAAAAAAGAAAGCAGATAAGAGGTCAACAATGTGCAAAATAAACAGTATCTAAAAAAAAAAAACCCAAAAAACACAACATTGCATTTGAAATTTTTGTAAAGATTTAAGCTGAAATATGTTTTTCTAAACTTTTCAAACTATAAAAAAAAAAACTGTTCATAATAATATTCACTACAAACTGACTTTATTTTTCTTATTCATAATTAGTTGCAGTGAACAGATGTCTTTTTCATCATTGCAAGAAAGTGATGACTATTTTTTATCTATTCACTTATCTTTTTATTATAGTGTAATCATTACTATTTTTGTTTATTAAATACATATTTTATTTATTATGGTCATGCTTGTTTAGACTTTAGTTTAATTAGTATTAATCACTTGTCTTTTTCCTTTTTAAAAAAGAGCCTACTGTGTGTGTATATGAAACATCGACCCCATTTCGAAAGTGAATGAATATATGATAACATAAATATATGAAAAAGTTCAAATAAAACACAAAAGTCTTTGTATAAAAACACTTACAAAATCCCAAAACAATATGAATTTTTGTATTTATCTGTTTGGTTTGTCATAAGCCTGTGACACTATTTAGCTATGGTAATTGGCTAATTAATTAAGCATAGAAATTAAAAACGAGAAATTCTTAAGGTGAGAAAGAGCTATATCGAAAGACAGACCGAACAACATTTTTTTAACAAAAAAAGAATGGGAAAAGATTCTATTTCATTTATGAAGAAAGATACTTTTTTGTAGAAGACAGAAAATCCGTAAGAGAAAGCCAAATTTCAGATTCTGTCAGAATTAATTAATGCCATGATCAGATAGTGATGCACCAAGGGAAACAGAATTCAAAGATTAATGACAAAGCCGACCACACACGGCAACCATAAAAAAAATTTCGGCTTCGGTCAACTGCATACAGGCAGAAGAAATCAATATTGGTTATCTATCAGAGATACCATTAATATTTTTCATTCTTGGATTCTGACGAAGAAAGCCAGCCGTTATGTATACAGATCTTGATATGATCATTGTTATTGCTTATTCAAACTGTTGACGATAGACTTAATGTCGCTGAAGGAGGGCATCTGGTGATACTAAAATTTTAAGACATGAGAAAAATAAAGAATTTGATTTTCAGGTGGAACACGACCACCCAGTTAAAAGGTTGAGTAGCAGTGATTAATGAGTTGGTAGAGATTCTGCTAAGTGGATTTTGGGTGGCTCAGGATAAGATAAAAATTTAATTATGGCCACGTGGGATTCATAAGAATTCTGGCCGGTAGAAAAGAAGAAAAGAAAAGAGAATTTTTTTTTTTCTGGATGATAATTTTAAGAAGGCCAAGTCTAGTCATACCCATGCTGCCGAGTGATCATTGGCCAAGTGGTGGCGTGATTGATAGGCAAAGGTGAATGTATGAGAAAGGTGTGGAAGTTGTTGACACCCACTAAGAGGATTGGTATGAGATACCAATATGAGAAAGGAAGAGTCTAGGAGGATAATTCTCCTCCAACCTCTCCTCACAGACGAGGGAGAAAACACCCGGAATGGAAAGTGATTAGCTTCCAAAAATGTGAAGTAATAAATTTTCCTGTCCTGAGGACAAAGAGAATTTTTGTTGGGAATTAAGAATTGTCAAAGAACCCAAACCACGACAGGCCCCAACCCGGAGTTGGTTGGTGTCCATATAAACAAACGTCTTGAGGCAACTAGTGAGTGTTTATTCAGCAGAGTTTCAAGAGAGTTCAGAGTTGCAGTTGGAGACCAGCTTCACAGGAGCTGACTGAAAGATTTCCACGCCTTTCGAATTAGTCTTCCTACCAAAAGCAAGTTTTTATTGACGAACGACTTAAGATACGATAACTCACTTAAGAAACGCAAAATGTGTCACAAATCCATAGAAAGAGCTGGGAGAGAAACACACTCCTGTATTCAACAGATAGATAAAGTTAATTGTTATTTCCCAACATATTTGAACCTCGTGAGTTTGTTTTATTATTTTCTTTTACTTACGCTTGTGCGGTATCACCTTTACCCTAGATTCAGCTTGCACTACGGCCCGATGCCTGATGGATTTTGTCTACCTAAGATCAAAGTCACAACATGGGTAGGTTAGACTTGAGATCAAAGCAGTTACTTCGATGACCAAGTGTTGGAGGCGAGCTGAGAACGACAAAGCTGGTATCGAACCAGAAACGACCAGATCGACTGGGACACAGCCTGGTGGCAGCGACAAGGAGTCAACCCCAAAACGCTGGTGGAAGAAAACTTATGGCTTTGCGCCGCAACTGGGAGTTGACCATGTGCCGACGGCACAGTGTCAACTCCCAGTTGATATTGACGTCGCGAGTTGATATTGACGTCGCGACCAGTGGACGTCCCATATTGGCACTGTAATAAGCCCAACTTACATGCATCCTCTTACTTTGACTTCCTGGAGCTAAAGATGTCTCGTGCAAGTCTTGTCAGGTCATGTGACTGTTTTTAATTAGTGTGAATATTTATAATTATTATTTTTATTGTTAATTTTGTTTGGGAAAAGGGGCGATAACATTTGTCTATTGCTACAAGCCATTTAGGCTCATTTAGCAAGCTTATCTTATTATAAATATTTACCACAATGTATTTGCTAACTGATATGTTTATAAATTTAGCAAGCTTATCTTATAAATATTTACCACAATGTATTTGCTAACTGATATGTTTATAAATTTAGCAAGCTTATCTTATAAATATTTACCACAATGTATTTGCTAACTGATATGTTTATAAATTTAGCAAGCTTATCTCATAAATATTTACCACAATGTATTTGCTAACTGATATGTTTCACATAAATGATCACTATTTATTTATCTGTCTTAACATTTTTTTTGTATTTTCAAATATGTAATGTTTCATTTTACTATTTATTCTGTATAGTCAATTATTTTCTATTATTTAACATTTAAACGATTGTTTTAACAGCAGCAACAACAACAATAATAATAATAATTGGTCTTTGTTATTTTCATTATCATTTAAACAGTTGTTGTAATAGCAATAATAATAATAACAATAATAATAGTAATATTTTTTTATCACTTTACTTAGACATTTAGCACCCCTCCCCCAAAGAAAGAAATCCTTAGTTCATTGTCTCTGATATCAAACTATGCTTAGAACTCTATATGTAGTGATTCTGAAGCTCTCACCAGTAAGGAGTTCATCTGATAGAGTAAGTACAGAAAGACTGGTTGGAATCAATGGCTGTGTGTGAAGACAAAATAAGTCAAAATGCATTGGCTATGAGCTGAACTAGAGAGGGATGGGCTCTGCTAGGTTTGCATACCAAGTCATGCCGAGGGAAATAGTCAGGTGATGAGCTCTGCATCACCACTTCACCCACCCACCTTATCCATGAGACTGCTGCTGCTGTTGACGATGATGAATTTATTGTTCATAATTAGCAGTTTAGCCATTCCTATTTATATAATCATTTTTTTGTAATGTAATTCATCAAAATTAAAAACTTAATTGTATTATTTATTTATTTTAAATATAAGAGTCACTGATCAATGTACAAATATTTTTCTAAGAAACACTGGAGTCCTATTTTCATATTTCTCTCTTTTTTCCACATTTCACCAATCAAAATATGAATGTTAATTCAACACTAGTCTAGAGGACCATTTCAAGAAGATAAAAGTAGAGATTATTCTAGTCTACTTGTAAGAGGTTAGTCTATATCACAAATTATAGCACAAAAAAAAAAACATGTTCTAAAAACATAACTGGAGAGTGATGAAATCAATGGTAAAAGATTGTTTACAAGCCATATATTTAATAAAAAAATGAAGTTTTGGGCATTAAATAACTGACAGAGGTGATATTCCCTTAAAAGAAAACAATCAATCAACAATCTTTGATGTGAAAAAAAAAACAGTATTTAACAAACAAATCCATTAAGAAAAATATCAAAAGTATCAATCTGATTATTTGTAATATTGTTCAAATTCAATTCTGAAAAACTGTAATAATAAATTTTATACAAATATTTCCATTGATAGGATTACTAACTTTGATGTTACAAACTTCATGTTAGAAAATGCACATGCAAAACAAAACTCTTTTGCTAGATAACTCAACAGATGAGTGACTACCAAATAATCTTGGATAAATTGGGTTCTTTTTGGTGTTAGATTTTATTGATGCACTGTCATCTTTCTCAAGGGTATCAGAAAAGTCATTTTCATCTAAATTTCTGAAATGTATTCTTATTATTCACTTATTCAGAATTAGTACCCTCATTTTTGTTATTTTTATCTTCGTGTTTTAGTCTTTTACACTCATTCCTTTGTGCAGAGTCACCAGCCATTACTTCTGTTCAGTTGGTCAGTTTCAAGAAGCTTGCTATCTTGAATTTCATGTGGGTGGCAGTTACTACCCAAAGCACATTGTGCTTTCTCATTTTTTGTGTCAGAGTAGAAATTATTATATTAATGCTCTTGTTACCTGTTGAAATTTAGTTGATGCCAGATGACATGCATTAGATCATCTTCCATGAAGATGTCTTTGAAAATATATGCTACATTTTGTATAGATTTCTCCTTTCTCCTTATTCTTCTATTATACTCATAAAAGGTTTGAATCTCAAGGATTTGGTTTCTTTTTTCTCATCCTGTGTAACATCACTGAATTATCCTTTTTTTCTACAGCAGTAATTACTTATCTTTTTGAACAAACTTAAATGAGTAAAATACCAACATTTTGCAAAAAATATCAACTAGCAGTTTTAGGGATGAGTTAATAAGGCATATTCTTAGACATGACTTAATGTTTAATGAAGAATGTTTACAATAATGGTGTTGCAAAAAAATGGTATTTTTGTCACAGAAATGTCCTGCTAACAGTTCTTTGAGATCTTGTGATTTCTTATTGTTGTGCAGCAATGTCTCAGAGTCCAATCTAAGAATTGAGAAGATATTTCTTTATGTGGAGCAGGCACTACAATCCCAGATTCAACAGATCTGTTGGTCTTTTTTTTTTTTTCCTGAGAGCAGTTTTTTTGTACATGCTTCTTGCTGAAAGCCAATGTAGGAAAGAGGAAAAAAGATTTAAAAGGAGAGTGCAGATTGGGACAAAGGAACTTCAGTAAGAGGCTCTCTGACTGGTTCCTTTTCAGCCACAGGGATTGTTGTAACAATGCCAGGGGGGCCTGTTCAAAAGGGGTTACTTCGAAAGACTTGTAATAATTTCAATACTGCCCCTAACCATAATTTATATTTACTTGTCATGAAATGACATTATTAAATAATAATTATTTACAGCATTTGTAGCAGAAGGTTTTAAATTTTTTAAAATATTATACAGACAGTTTCATGAAAAATCCCAAACTGTGTGCTTGTGAATGAATAAACTACTTAAAACTGGAAAATATATTATCCTAAAAATACATAAATTAGTTTGTATCATTTTTAAATTACAAACATAATACCATCAATACATTTTTTGCTGAAAAGTTAAACATTCTTTAAAGGAGAGTCATTTCAAGTTGACAACAGTGGAAATTTCAACAAAAAACTTTGAAATTTTTGGTGGTAAAAATTACCATATTAAAGGGTAAAAATACTGATTGTGGGAAGTGGATTGAACTGAAAAGTTCACAACCTGACCCACTTTTCAAAATCAGTATTTTGTAATGCTTATTAGTTAGAATTATCAATTTTGTACTTAAATTATTTCAATATTATCTACTTGTGTTGAAGAGAATTTCATATTGCACTATTCTAATATCTGATTTTAAATTCATTTGAGCAGCTACTAAAGTAGGAAAATTAACTGATATGAAATATCCCCTGGTATGAACAGCAGAATGAGAACAGTCTGTCCACATAGATTGAATAAAGAATTTAGTTTGAAATTCCAAGACTACCAATTACAACAGACAGCTGGAAGGCAAAAAAGCTAAAACGTTGTGATTATAACAATCAAGATGATGTCACTTGCCTGAGTAAATCAGTGAACAATAAGGTGAGAGCAGTTAGTATTTGTCTCAGATAGTTTTCATAAAGTTGAATTAATTTATTTCTTTCCAAAGTGTAATTCTGCAGGTTGTATGTCAAAGTGCTGCAATATGTAGATGACAATGCCATTCCAACATCCTGTGATATAGGAGACTTACCTCAGCAGCACTATCTCACAATCCAGAACATGTGAAAGAGACATTGACTACTGCATCAAATCCACTCATTGAGCTTTCAAAAGACTCATCAAGTACGTATTCAACAACTACGGAGTCTCACTCCAAACAAAACTCATGATGTTCATAGTTGTCATCTCCACTTTGCTCTATACTTGCAATACTCAACTGGCAGGTACTCAAGATTGTTATAAAATAAAATAAGACATATCTCGGCTGATTTGCAGGCAAATAAACTAACTCAAACTCAAGAGCGAGAGCCGGATGTGAATGGGACAAGGCCCCGTCACAATGACCATATTTACGCGTTTACGCATATTCCTGACGCACGAGTTTCGGTCGAAAAATAAAATAATATTTTAAAGTGTTTCTATTTTTCAAACAATAAAAATGCTTCCCTCCTAATTATACTCACGTCGTTTTACGAGCCTATCAAGCCATAAAAAACGCCATAAAAGGGGTCACACGGAAGTACAACGCCAGTCAACAGGAGTGAGTTGAGTCAGTATCGACCGGCTGTTCGGTTGAACTCTCTACCTTCGGGCGGGGAGGATCCAGAAGGAGGCTACGCCGAAGGGCCGATTCTCTTTCGGGGAGGTAAACCGACCCTGAACACGTTTATACGGGTTCAATTGGCCGAGCCCACGGGCTCGGAGATCCCACGTTAAAAAGGCCTTGTGCCACATGACGCCCTCGTGGGGGGGGGTGACTGAATATCATCAACAGGAGGCCAGGGAAGAGACCTGTCACGGTCAGGTTGAGCAGTCAGCAGCAGCCAGCATCAGTAGCGACACGCCAACCAGTGAGAACTACTATGAGAGATCAACCCAGATCTTCAGCCGGCCTATGAACTATACCACAAGGTAGCTGTCCCAAACCCACACGTTCATGTTGAAATAAATCACGTAAATCTATTTCTGCTGTTGTCGTATTTCTTTTTTGCAACCATACGCTTGTCTATAACACTGGTGTCAGAAGCGTACAGCAAGAGAAATATGGACGACTACACGAGCTTCACCCGAGCCGAACTATTTACTCTCATCAAGGAACAGAAAACACTGCTATTCAACTTGAAAATGGGACCAACACAGCCTTCCGAAGCCACGATACAAGAAATTCAAGCCGACATAAGCGACATGCTGACTGCCCTAAAATCAACTACTTTAACACCTCCCACCGCTCAAACAAACGGCGATTACAGCTTAATGATGCGCCAACAAACTATACGCGACATATTGAAGCTAGAGAGAACTTTTCACCCTGGACACGACGTGAACCGATTCAGCACGGCTCTAAACAAAGCATACACAATCCACGTCACGTCAGAACTCAGTACCTATCCCAGCCTGGAAAGCGAATTCGTCAAGTCTGGTAAAGATTTACTGGACCAAAGTATCTTTCAGCAGATGGTTGACTCAGAAAAAGACATATCCACCTTCGAACAACTGAAGAAATACTTATTAGGAGCCCACGGAAGCCAGATGACTAACTTCCAACACCTCAGTCAAGCCTGGGATCTGGAACGGCGAAAAATTAACAGACTTCGCGGGTCGACTCGAAAACACCCTTAGAGAGGCAGCCGTCCACATAAAAAATAAATACAAAAAAGACAAAAATACAGACTTAACAGTCGATGGACTTATTTCCATCAGCGAAAAGGTGAAAATTTGGAACTCAAATCTTTACCCATATCTTGTCAAGACAATGGACAACCACTATTCAGCCATTGGCATAGCCTCCAAAGCTCAAAGATACATTGATCGCGGTGTAAAATCCAACGACACGACACTGTGTATTTCACACAGAAACCACAGCAGTCAAACCAAAGAAACGCGCCACTCCGACCCAGCAAGCAACCAAACACACAGCAGACGGGCCTCACCAACCCTCCCGAACATGGCCACCATCCGACACGCAGAAACCATCAGCACACACCACGAATCAGCGTATGCAAGAACTACCTCAGAGGTCGCCCCTGCCACCATGGACGCAACTGCCTATATCGGCACCCACCTCGCACTCGGGCACAGGCCCATATCGCCGCAACGAATGATAATATGCAAGTCATAAATGATGTGGAACAGGATTTTCGCTTCGGGCAGGTCGAGATGTGATGCCTCATTCGCCGTGCCCCTACGTCAGCCATCACACCTTCAACATTCAAGGACTCGCTCACCATTCACCGCTCGTCCAATCCACCAACTTCAGGGACATCACCTTCTCTGGTGTCGCAATGCTAGACTCTGGATGCTCCACCTGCATCTTACCAATATCTCAGTTACCCAGAGAAGCCAAGAAACACATGACCCTCTCCGACGTCATAGTAAAAGGAATCAACGGCAGCATCACCGCCCTTGGCGAACTGACTTGCGACATCACCATCGGCAGTCAGGACTCACCCACATTCAAAAAGGTTAACCAAACCACACCAATCCTGATCGGCCAAAATATCCTATGTCTCAACACGCTCGATTCCTACCTAATCAACAACCAAAATGCGACTATAGAATTCAGACGCACACTTTCCTCAGGATACACAACACACACAGCCGCAATCATGTCACCGTCATCGTCAACCAACGATCCAGCATATGGCGCCCAAGCTGACGTCATCCAAAACCAGCCTACTATGGAACTACAGCCCAACATCCAGACACTGGATCAAAAGCTAACCTGGCTAAAGCATAACACGGGGCTATCGCTACCAAACCACCCGAACCGAGACGAACTAGAGGCCACTGCAAACTTACTCATTCGCTATGCTGACATTATCGGCACCGAAAGCAGCAGATTTATCCGACCAATCCGCACCGAAAGCAGCACATTTATCCGACCAATCCGCAATCGGCACCGAAAGCAGCACATTTATCCGACCAATCCGCATACCGACTAACGGTCAGTCTCGCAGCAAGAAACAACACCCGATCGCCCAGGCTTTGGAAGCAGACGTTGATACCGAAATTAAGCGCATGACCGTTGAAGGTATCATTGAAAACTGCAGCGACCCCAAAGGCTTCAATAGCCCTGTACTTGCCGTAAGCAAGAAAAACGGATCGATTCGCGTCGTCGCTAACTTTAAAAGAACGGATCGATTCGCGTCGTCGCTAACTTTAAAAGAACTCTCAACAAGGTCTTACTCGATCTTGACCCTTACCCAATGCCAAGGATCGATCACTTGTTCAACAAAATCGGCAAAGGGAATAGATATTTCACTACTCTCGATCTACGCAGCGGCTACTGGCAAATTGAGATCGACAAGCGAGACCGATACAAAACAGCATTGACATGGAAGGACCAATGCTATCAATACACGGGCCTGGCCTTCGGCCATACATCTGTTGGACAAATCTTCTCCCGTTGCATAGCAGAAGCCCTAGCTACGGTCACATCCCGTGACAACATTTCTTCCTATATCGACGACAACCTGGTCCACGCTAGGACATTTAGGGAGTACATACTCTCTCTCGAACAATTTTTTACTGCCCTCCGAAAATTCGGACTCAAGCTGAATCCAGATAAATGTTCCTTCCTCGCATCAGAGGCAAAATTCCTCGGACGCATAGTAAACAGCAAAGGATTCAAGGCTGATCCAGAATACGTTCGTGCCATCAGGGAAATGAAACCTCCAACATCAAAAAAGGAATTACAAAGCCTTATCGGCCGTTTAGTGTGGATCAGACAATTCCTAGAGACACGTCTTCACGAACAAATCAGGTTAGATATGTTTTCAAAACTTATGGGTCCCATACACGAACTCAACAAGGTTTATCTGGACGCAAAATGCCGACAGAGCCTTCAAAAAAAATCAAAGACCGTCTCTCTTCGCCACCCGTCATCTCGTTTCCGGATTTCTCCAAACTTTTCACACTCACCACCGACGCCAGTGACGTCGCATGTGGAGCAATCTTAATGCAAGAAGCCGACAACGGGAAGAAAGATATCATAGCGGTCGCTTCCCATACATTCAACTCCACGGAACAGAACTGGTCCACGACGGAACGAGAGGCATATGCAGTAAAGTGGGCAATATTGAAATTTGATTATTTCCTTCGCAACCGTCCCTTCGTCGTCTTCACCGACCACAGATCGCTGACATATCTGGACCAACGAGAGTTCAATAATGCCAAAATACGACGATGGCAAGAAGAAATTTCATGTTATAAATTCGTCTTAGAATATGTCGAAGGCGAATCAAATGTATGGGCTGACATGCTCAGCAGAGGTTGCGGACAAAAGAAAACGAAAGCCCCGAACGACCCTATCCTGGCAGGCAGGACAATGGAGGTAAGCGGTTCAGACCTCCGCGTATACATCCCATCTTGGTGCCACGGCGAGTTTAACGGTTTACAGCTCATTCCCAAAACTCACACACCACAAAACGCCCGCACCCACAAGCGCGTCACTAACGCATTCTTCGCCTATCACTCTACCACCAGCATCGCAAATGAACAACAGAAGGACGAAGCCCTGACAAAGATCATCAGCGCCCTCCAGTCACCCACTCCAAGCGAACCTCATATCGATCCTGACGACCACCGAGCTACGCTTTTCAAAAAACATTTGCACCAATTTTTTCTAGAACCAGGCACCTCCGTTTTGATGATAAGAGACAGTAAATACTCTCCTAGATTGGTTGTACCATACAAACTACGATCCAGATACTTCTACCAGGCACACGAGGGCAACAACCACTCAGGTGTTACCCGTATGCGAGAACTCCTTTCCAGCTACTGGTTGGAATTCAAAAACCGCGACATCAAGGCCTATGTCGATTCTTGCGACACGTGTGCTAAGTGCAAGGGCAACTACGGTAGACGTACCCACTGGCCCATTGGCCACTGTAAACGAGGAAAGAGACCATTCGATCTCGTCTTTATAGACATCACAATGCCCAACTCAAAGGGAAAACGCTACATCCTAACCATCTTGGATAGCTTCAGCCGACACTTTACAACCATACCATGCGCGAGAGACCGTGCTATCGATGCCGCCCGCGGATTGTACCAGTTCTTCCTTCGACACATAGAGATTCCACGCATAGTATCCTCTGATCGAGGCACACACTTCACCGGAGAAGTCTATCGACAATTCTGTAACCAGATGTCAATCACGCAAGAACTTCACTGTCCTTGGCGCCCGCAAAGCTCAGGAAATATCGAGAAACAACATCGCACAATGAAGAATGCACTTTATATGTTATGCGAAGACAGGAACTGTGGATGGACAGACGTTCTAGAATCTGTCGTTTCGTCCATGGATGCCACGACCAACAGCGCCACCGGTGTCTCCCCGCGCTATGCCATTACTGGCCGTCACTCTAACATCGGCCTACCCACACTACACAGAAAAGAAATCACAAGTGACGATCCTGGAGCATATGGAATGCAAATTAATGCCCTGCTAAAGCAGGTTCACCACCATGTCACCCTGGCCAATGATGAAGCTGACCACAAACTTGAGACTAACTTAAATCGCCTCACATACAAGGACCCAATACAAGCAGGCGACAATGTTTTACTTCACTGGCCACACTCAACTGTTGCCCAATCCTCTCATCTGCTCTGGATAGGAAATTACACCATTATAAATACGAACAATATGATGTGTCAGGTGCAAAACGATAATGGTGATACAATCTGGATTCACCGTGCACATATCTGACGACTGGCTCCACGTCCAGCACATCTATCTAATACAATCCCTCTGCCTCCACCATGTAACACTCACCAGGATCATTCTCCTCCACATCCCTCTGGGACACATAATTCAGCAAATAACTCCATACCAAAACAAATGCCAATAAGAAGAACACGAGGACAACTTCCCACACGCTTCAGAGACTTTATCATGACTTAATCACCCAAATATACACGAATAAGGCTCACTGTAAATCAGACCGAGATCTGGGAGAGCCTTGTTATAAAATAAAATAAGACATATCTCGGCTGATTTGCAGGCAAATAAACTAACATACTCAAGAGCGAGAGCCGGATGTGAATAGGACAAGGCCCCGTCACAAAATGACCATATTTACGCGTTTACGCATATTCCCGACGCACGAGTTCCGGTCGAAAAATAAAATAATATTTTAAAGTGTTTCTATTTTTCAACCAATAAAAATGCTTCCCTCCTAATTATACTCGCGTCGTTTTACGAGCCAGTCAAGCCATAAAAAAACGCCATAAAAGGGGTCACACGGAAGTACAACGGCAGTCAACAGGAGGCCAAGGAAGAGACCTGTTACAGTCAGGTTGAGCAGTCAGCAGCAGCCAGCATCAGTAGCGACACGCCAACCAGTGAGAACTACAATGAGAGATCAACCCAGATCTTCAGCCGGCCTATGAACTATACCACAAGGTAGCTGTCCCAAATCTGCACATTCCTGTTGAAATAAATCACGTAAATCTATTTCTGCTGTTGTCATATTTCTTTCTTGCAACCATACGCTTGTCTATAACAAGATCAAATGGCAAGACCAATACACCAACAATGATGTCCTTAATCACTCAGAAATGCTGAGAATTAAAGCCACCATCTTCAAGCATCACTTCAAGTGGTCAGAACATCACCTGAATGGCCTCTTCAAGAGTTCCATGAACCATTCTTTACAGCAAGCTCGTCAATGGCAAACAATATCGCGGAATCTAAAAATGAAGATTCAAAGACCAACTGAAGTCTTCTTCCTTCAAGTTGGAATCAGTCCTAAAACCTGGGAAACAGAAGCTGCTAACCATCCAGCCTGGCAAAGAGCATTTCATTTTGGTTTTTCTATTTTTGAGGAGAGGAGAAAGACTGAAGAGGAAGTAAAAAGAAGGCCCAGCAACTCCAACCAAGACCCTCACCCACTCTACCATGCAACCAATGCCCAAGGCTGTTCCATTCCTGACTTGGCCTCCTGAACCATATCAGGTTCAAGCATTGTGAAGGCACCAGATGAACCAAATTTGGACACAAGTGGTGCTGACAACAATAATATCTTTATGTTATAAAAATTTTGTTTTCGTAAATACCACTTCAATGTGTACAACAGTTTTCAAAGCCTAAAGTCAAAAACTTTATTTAGTTTTACTGAGTGAACTGTTTGCTATGAAACTGTATTGCATTTTTGTGATGAAGTTGAAAAAATACTATCAAAAATATAATCAAATGCAAATATTTTAATTATATTGATACCAGCAAAATCAATTTGCCTACATACCAAGGGTACTTGCTTAATAGCTAGTGGACAACATATGCAAGCCATTGATAGTGAGCTTATTTATCACTGGGTAATCTGGAAAAGCAAGTAAGTCAAAACTGAATTTATTTCTTAAAATACCTTCAATAAATACACATTCCTTCATACAGTAATAAGACCAACCAACAGTTTCCTAATAATTCTGATAAAATTTGTCAGTTGATTTTCATCATTATTTACATTATTAACATTTGGACTATTGTCCTCATATTTGTTGTTGTTATCACAACATTTTTACAGTTGTGCCTTTCAGCCTTCATTAGGTGTATATATCCATCTGGGTAACTGACAGGGAATTCCGAATTAAACCCTTTATTTAATCTACAGGTGTAGACTGTTCTCATTCCACTGTTTATATCTAGGGATATCTCATCCAGATCTTATTTTTAGTACTGCTCAGTTATTGCTTTCCTTGTTTCCACTTAAACCTAACCTGCCTGCAGCAGCACTAATCAGCAGGTAGGTTAGGTTAAGACTACATATTCACCACAGAGAATTGGCACAATAGCCTAGTGGATTAAAGCATTGGTTTGGGAATTTGGTAACATAGTAATTGTGAGTTCAATCCCTGGTTCATGTGTACTTGTACTCAGTGCAAACAAACAAGCAATAACTGAGCAGTTCTAAAAATGAGAACTAGACTAGATATCCCTAGATATGGGCAGTGGAATGAGAACAGTCTATCCCTTATAGATTCAATAAATGCTTCAGTCAGAATTCCCTGTCGGTTACCCAGATCAATATACACCTGATGAAAACCAGAGAGCACAATGTGATAACAACAACAAAGATGAGAACTGAATGTAAATAGTGTAAATAATGATAGCTCCTCATCCCAGAAATTCAGTTTAAATTTTATTCAAAAGTAGACATAACAGAAGAGACCAACTCACTAAACATACATTTCATATATGATTAAGAAGTCCACTGAAAACACATTTAAGTGTTGTTAAACATTGTAGAATATAAAGATCACATAAATCAATTAAAAACATATTTAAGTTTATGTGTCCTACATTTTCAGGTGCATTTTCACTATTAATTTCAAAACATTCCAGGTGTTTCAATCAAGAAGTGTCAAGATAATAATATAAAGACCTCTTCCTAATTCCACTGATTCTCTTTATTACATTCATTTACATTCTTTTTCCTGAGGTGTGGAGGGAATTTAGGTGAAGTGTTTCTCTCCAACCAGGTGCTCTTTCTTGGGACTGCTGAGTTTAATATATGTATTTTTTGACACTCCCTGAAACTATAAATAAATAGGATAAGTCTTGAGTAACAGTTTTGAGGACAGTCTTGTTGAATACAAATTGTATTTCACACTTGTCTCTCTGTAGTTAACTTCTTTTGTTGGGGTACTTAAATGTTAAGGAATTTAATTAATTAAACATGAGTACACAACTTTTCTGTCTTTTAAGCCCATTTTTAAGTCAATATATACATACAGACAGAGAAATACACACATTGTATGTATATATATATATATATATATATATATATATATATAATTTTAAAAATTAGGAGATCAGTGATCATGCTACCTTGTTTTCAACCTTTTGGTATCTTCAGATGATCTGGGCTAAATAATTTCCTAATGCTTTATTATTTAAAAATAAATAAATGCACAACACAATGTGCATTATAGAAGGAGAAGAGAAAAGCAAGGGTATTGAAATTGTATTGGAGGGGAGTTATATGAAATGTACATACTTTCATCCTGGTTCATAAACTCAAAAGTAACTATTTTGTGTGTATACATTGTGTCATTGTGTTTTTTTCTGGTCTGAAAATGTTATTGTTAATTTTTTCTTCTGAGCAAAGATTGCAGATATCACTATAGTTGTTGTAAGGTGTGGATTTTTTTAATATTTCCCAATTTACAACAGATCTTTGTTATTTCTTTCTTTTAATTTTCACACATGGCTGGCTAGTCTGGTAGAATTCCTAAGTCTTTCTAGCTTGAATGATGATTTGTGATTATTCCATCTCTTCTTGAAGCAGCCTTCAGTACATCCTACATATATTTTGGGCATAGAACTTTTCAGTACTCTTTGTGTATAGTTCCACCTACTTTTTCTATTTATCAGTAAATGGAAAAATCCATTTTTAATAACCATCAATTTCTAGTTCTCTCTTTTTTGTTTCTTTCCAATTTCTCTCAGTGATAAACCTTTCTACATTATACTCCTTTCATATCAATTCATTTTGATAGCTATTAAAATAGCAAGTCTACTTCTATATATTTGTCTCTAGAATATGAACATTATGATTAAAAAGGATAATCAGGATATTCACTGATGTTATGCTGTTAATTCTCTGATATATATCTCAACAATTCGCTAATCAATAAAACTCTAAACTGTTAATAGCAGAATGGATGAGAATTATTTGCCTAACAGACCAGAAGTTAAATATCAAAATTACATGCAAGTTATCTATCAGAATAAGGAAGCATAATAAAGGTATTTGGAATGATTTCTTCATGCTATCTTAATCCCTTTTTACTTGGTTATCAATTTACACACACACACACACACACACACACACACACACACACACACACACACACACACACACACACATATATCATAAAATATGGTCCCATTGCTACATAAGAAGTACCATGTTTCAAAAACAGAAGCTAAAACATTAAATTTAATTATAGAATTAAATTAAAATCCCTAGTACTGTTTCATTTCCAACCAATTTTTGGAATTAGTTATTTTGAAATTTACTGAGTTTATAAGCACATACATTCTTGATATTAGTTGCTAAGGTTATGGGGAAATTCAATCATTTTGATAAGGAGTGGTTGAGTATTCATTTTCACTGACAACCTGTGTATCAAAATATGAGTTACTTTCAAAATCAGGTTAAGTTAAGGTAGGGTAGGGGGTGTCTGTTCAACAAATGATGACATCCGTTTTCACATGCCATCTGGGTTTTCTTTCAATGACAAACAGTTTTTTGGCATTTTTATTTTGCTGTTTAATTTATAATTGTATGCACAAAGATTTTTTCAAAAGGGTCATTTGAATATGAGTACATTGTATTTTTAATATTCAAAATCTATTCCTGCAATTTTAAATTATTATTCCTAATTAATAGACTAAACATTTTTTAAAAAAAAACAAATAATTATATTAGAATTACTGATTTAAAAATTATTATTCAGATATCAAGTATAATTATGTATGTTTCATTTTTCATCTTTTTTTTCTTTTTATTTCATTTAATCATTATTTAAGGAAAATCTTTGACAGTGTTTGCAAAAAATAGCTATTTCATTTCTTTAAGTAAATTTTTATTTTCCATAAACTTAATAATGTATAATTTCTCATGTATGCACAAAGGACATGGGTCATTTAATGACCTACAAACTCTAGCTTTTCTTATTAATTTCCATTTTACAGTAGGTGTTTTATTGGTTTCCTTTAAGTGCCAGAATAATTTAGATAGGGATGTCTGATTTTGGTATTTACTTATTTTAAAAGAACTTTGATGTTGGTTCCAATGCCTTTTGAATTCATGTTTTGTGTATCCAATCTAAATTTTTACTTTGTCTGGATCATCAATAGATGAGATATTGTATTGGTACACTAATGATTCAGTGAAACATTTATTGTTAAGAAGACAGTTTTGAGGATTTCTACAGTTACATAATTTTTCTTTATCTTCATTTCTTTTTATATATTCTATTTTGGTTTAAGTATTTACTCAAGATATTAGCATTATGTTTCTTAATAATTGATCTGACTTAAATATAATAAATGTATATACATGGAAAAAATAGGAAAACCAACGCTAATGGTTACCAAGAAAATTGCTCGTAGTGTTGCAGGACAGAAAATAAAATTCAAAGGGGAATTTTTAACAAATGTGACATTAAATGATAAAATATGGAAATTAAGACTGTTTGTAATGAAAAATACAAATAACCTTTACAGCCATTTAATGTCCTCATTTTATTCTAGCTTGATTATTTTAAATTCTAATAAACCAATTGGATGTTTAAATTTTTTTATTCTACTGTCAATGTTTCATTCATTAAGAACATAATCAGAACAACTAAAAGTAGTATTATCTTAGCCAGAAAAGGTGATATATTATAAACATCTACTTCTTAATTAATCAAATTGATTTATGATATCATAGCTTATTCAATATTTTTTCTACTCAATAGATTTAGCCATTTTGGCATTTTCAAAATCAAAAAGATGGTTTGTATATTATATTTTTACTCACATCATAACAATGAATTAAAACAAGTATAATGGGCTTATATCTTTTTTTATGGAATATGTAGGTAAAGAACTTAAGTACATATTTAAATCATGACACAATACTGCATAGTAACCACAAAAAGAAAGCTCTAAATATACACATGAATTGCAAATGTAGAAATCAGATAAACAAGAAACATTCTCCTGAAGATTCTAGATATCTATCATTACCAACAAATTCATCTACTCAAAAATTGCTGATGAATTGAAAGACCTTGGAATTAAAATCACCTTAACCACATCTACCAAAAAGATATAAGTGATAAGTCAAAAAACAAGAATAATAAATATAAAATTAATATTGGTAAGATTATAGGAATTAAATTATATATATTTAAATAACAATTTAATACCATAGGATGCATAAATTGTTTTAAACAAATACTGTTTAGTGTTCACTTTTTGTTTTTAAACAAAGGTGCCTTTTGACCATCACTTCTTCAGGGACCAATTTTGGCAAAATTATTGTATCAAAATTGGTATGAATAGATAAGTAATATGGTGGAAGATTTGGAGTTCATCTAAAACATGAAAATTAAAGATTAAAATATATGTAAATTCAAAAGTTGTAAATACTCCATTGTGAGTGTAAAATATGAAAAAAATTAATGCTCCCAATCCTCCAAATAAATGAAGTGACTTCTGTTTATATAAAGAAGGTTGCTGTAATTTAATGAATACAGCTTCCAATAGTTGCAAATGGTGTTTGGAATGAGCCTTATGCAAAATAGAGAATGAGTTAATCAGAAATTTGAAAGAGCATAGCTCATTCTCCAAAAGGTGTTGTCCAATTGCAGATTCATGTGCAAATTGTGGAACATGAGTGCAATTATGATGATTAAATCTAATAAATGCAGGTAAGTGTTAATCCAACTGAGTTTCCAACCTTAGACCTGTTTGCCCTATATATTCAGCTGCGTACTGAATTTATAAATTACTTTTATTCCGATAGAACAAAGGGAGGAAAAATAGGGCAAGTTCCAAAGACAACACTTGGCAGTAAAAAAAAATAGAAGAAATTGAGTTAGAAACTCTATCAATCAGTGTTTAACATTTTCCACTAAGCCATGGCAATTTTGAGTAAATTAGACAGGGAAACAAACACAGGAGGCCTACTGCAACATTCGATCTTACATTCCATCACTCACTTAACAAAATTAGTAGGACAGCCATTATTACATAAAATGTAATGAATATTATCCAACTCTTGATGGAGAGTGCATAAAGAGCATATCATTAAGGCACAATGGACTAATGTGACAATTAGGTTGACTTCCTAGAACATGAAACAAAAGAGTTTCAACTAGTGTGTAAATCAGTAAATATTGGTTTACAATAAACATTAGTAATAGATTTGTTTTTTTTTTACATTCTACCAAAACGCTGAATTTTTTTTTACATTCTACCAAAACGATGAATTTGTGAATAGTAAGGAGGGATGAAGAGAATTCCACTGTCGGCAAAAACATTGATGGTATCAAACATAGAAAAAGTATCATCAACATAACTTACATATATATATATATATATATATATATATATATATATATATATATATATATATGACTTCTGATATTTCTCAAACAATAAGCTCTTATAATATCTTATAATATGTTATTTTTGGATCATTTACAAAATGATAATAACTCCCTTCACCACTCCTGCAAATTTGAGAAAAAGATTTTCACGAGTCAGCATGAAATGATTTTCTAACCAGTAAAGACCTTACATTCACAAAAGATTACACCTCTGTGTAAAATTAGATTTTGGATTCATTTTACAGATATAAAAATAAAAGCTTATTGCTTCTCAGTGTTCAGAATAATTTTGAAGGCCAGTTTGATCAACATGTGCGTACACACACACCCACATGATAGAAGAGAAGAGCCAGCAGCCACTGACTAAGTCTACACACTCAGATAGCAACAAAAATCTGGGTAGTTGGATCTTGACAAGACACAATGAAGTATAAAGAAATGCATCTTTGAACACAAAAGAGTTCTAAAAATCAGAGATAATATTTTTGAGAACAATGACTGAATTTCCCTTAAGAAACCAGCATTAAATAAAATTTATTTGAAGACAAGATTAAGTTGATCAAAGAGGTATGAATTATGGGATGCAGATGCTTGGAATGTGATCATAATCAGCATCTAAATTAGGATAGAGCTGCAATCTAATAAGTGAGAATTTATCACTAAGCTGACAGAAAAGTGAAAAGACCCACATTGCACAATGAAAACAGTAAAACTTTGTGGTAGGAGTTGGATGCTTTAGGGATATATAAAAAGTGATTGTTAAAGAAAGCCATTTAAAAAACTGACAGTAGCTTGAATAGTGCCAAATACATCTCACTGATTGTTGAAGGACCATTTCATACCAGAAGGTGAGATGTCTCAGTATGAAATCTATATCACAGATTATGGGCTATATAGTAAAGTTTAACTGATGAATGTTTCACTGTATTATCCAGTTCAAATGTAAAACATTGTAACTTAAATATAACCAAGCAAATATGAACAGGAGTAAAGAGAACTTGTCAGAAGAATCCACACAATCATGAAGAGTTTTGGGAACAAAGCCACAGAGATTTGTGTCTTATATCTGTGAAAATGGTGAACGATTTCTAAGTGTCCCTTCCCAGATGCATTGAAGCAATTATTTAAGTCTAGGGAAGTCATACAAAATAGTAATGAAATGTGAATGAAATTAATATTATATAATAACAATCATTGTAAACATTCTTGTTTTAAAGCTTGGTTTATGTAAGGTGGCCAAAAACTTTTACATAGCATTTTTGGGAGTCATTTCATTTCTTCACCCTTCATTCAGTAACTCTGTTACAAAATATAATCATTAGATATGGAAAAGACTCCAAATCTGTAGAAAACACAATGCAAACCATCCTCTTATAAGCAGTCAATTATTAGAAATTTAAAATTGTTCAAAATGGCTGAAATTTTGCACATTACCATATATATATATATATATATATATATATATATATATATATATATATATCATGGTTTGGCTTCACAAAATGAAGATCATGAGGGTGTCTGTACAAGTTGTTTGCAGGTACGTTTGTGATTGATGTCCAATGCAGGACAGGCATACTCAGTTGCAGCTAAAAGTCTGGCTGAGCCTCGATGACATAGCATTGCAGTACTTCCTCCTCTGCCTCTTATCCTTGAGAGCAGCCCTGCATGTATTTTCAAAGGAGACAGCATGATGGTGAGATGCCAAGCATCATGGTTCTCAGCTAGGCAATGGTTAATGTGACAGGCAACAAAGGTTTTTTCAGCCAATCTTTGAATTGCTTCTTTGGTGCCATCCTGCCATGATAGCCAGTGGAGAGCTCACTGTACAATAAAATTTTAGACAGGCGATGATTCTCCATCCTGGAAATATGTCTAGCCCAGCACAGCTGGGACTTCAGCAGCATGGTCTCAATGCGGGTGATCTTTGCCTTTTCAAGAACTTCAATATTGGAGAAAAGTCAGTGCTGGTGGAACCGTTTGAGGAGTCGCAAGTGGTGTTGGTAGGTGACCCATGACTCTGAGCCGTATAGTGGTGAGGACGATAGCTCTATACACCCTGGTCTTAGTGCCCTTTTTACGATGTCTGTTGTACCACACACATTTATACAGTCTGCTGAATGCAATGCTCGCCTTTGCCAGTCTGTTGTCAACCTCTTTGTTGATCCCAGCATCTGATGTGATGGCACATCCAAGGTAGGTAAACCGATGGACTGCCATCAGCTCAGTTGCGCCAATGATGATATGCGGAGGACGATACTCATCCCGAAGTGCAGGCTGGTAGAGTACGTGTGTCTTCTTTAAATTGTCTTCAAGCCCAAAAAACTTGGCAGCCTCTGTGAAGCAGGAAGTGGTCTGCTGAAAAGCCTCTTCTGTGTGGGAAACAAGGGTAGCATCGTCAGCAAAGCAGAGGTCTTGGATAAATAGCTCCAGGGTCTTTGTCTGGGCTTTTAATTGTTGTAGATTAAACAGGCCACTATCAAAACAGTATCTGATGTGGACTCTGTACTCATCAAGATCTTTCATGGCTTGCTTGAGCATCATGCCAAAGAAGATAGTGAAGAGAGTCAGTGCTAGAATGCAACCCTGCTTTACACCATTGGTGATTGAGAAGGGCTCTGAGAGACTAATGTTGTGTCACACTTGGCCACACTGATCCTTGTTAGATGATCATGTTCAGGAACTTTGGAGAACAGCTGAAAGAAATGATCTGCCACATTCCTCTTCTGCTCAGTGTGTTGAATGTTTTGTTAGATCAATGAACACCACATACAGCCCCTTGTTTTTCTCCCAACACTTCCCCTGCAGCTGTCAGAGAACAAACATCATGTCTGTCATGCTCCTGTTGGTTCTGAAGCTGCACTGACTCACTGGAAGGTGCTGTTCTGTAATGGTGGGTACCAGCCTATTCAGCAGAACACTTGCAACGGTCTTTCCTGCGATGGAGAGCAGACTAATCCCTTGGTAATTGGAGCAGTCAGATTTTTTTCCTTTTGTTCTTGTACAGGTCAATGATGACTGCATCATGGAGATCTTGTGGTATATTTCCCTGCTCCCAACAACAGCAAAAGAGCATGTGGAATTTCATATGCAACACTGGACCTCCATGCTTCCAGATTTCAGGTGGGATTCCATCAACTCCTGCTGCCTTGCCACACTTCAGCTGCTTTATGGTTTTTGTAGTCTCTTCAATGGTGAGTAACTCATCCAGTTCCTTTTTTACTAGTTGTTAGGGTATGCGGAGAATTGCTGGTTCCTGGACCAAGTGATTAGCACTGAAGAGGGCATGGAAATGCTCTGACTAATGGTTTAGGATGGATGCCTTGTTTGTAAGGAGCATCTGTTTGCACTGAGCATAGGACTCTGAACCTGATACATAGGGCTGTATACTGCCTTTAATGCTTCATAGAAGCCCCTGATGTCTCCAGTGTCTGTATACAGCTAAATTTCTTCAGTGAGTTTGGTCCACCACTTATTCTTAATCTCTTGAATTGTGTGCTGGAGGTCACAGCATACAAAATGGAACATAGCTTTCTTTATAGGACAAGCTGGCTGAGCTAAGTGAGCTTGATGAGTTGTTCTCTTCCTTACCAGCAGTTCTTGAATTTCCATGTTGCTCTCATCAAACTAGTCTTTGTTCTTCCTTGAGGAGAACCCAAAGACTTCTACAGATGTCAGCAGAATGCCAATTTTTAATTTTTCCCAGTGTTTCAGGAAAGAAATCTTCAAGGATGCTTGTATCTTCAAGCCTTGACTCAAGTGTTGCTTGGAAGTTAGATTTCTCTTCATCTGATTTAAAACTGCTAACTTTGAACTTTTTTTACAGAGGGCCCTTCCTTTTCTTGGCTTGAGTCTAAAGTGAAGTTTGAATTTGCAGTGAACAAGGTAATGACATTCTGCACTGGGTATCACTCTTGTGAGCATGATATCTTTTAGGTCACACTGGTGCACTTTGACATAGTCAATGAGGTGCCAATGTTTAGACTGAGGATGCATCCAGGTTGTTTTCAATCGGTTTTTCTGTTGGAAGATGGTATTCATAATCATGAGCTGATGCTCTGCACAGAACTCTAGTAGCAAGTGCCTGTTGTCATTACAGCTACCAACACCATGCCTCCCAAACACTCCCTTCCAGCCCACAAAATCTTGGTCTACTCTGGCATTAAAATCACCAAAGATTATAACCTTATCATCTGCATGGTTGTCTCATAGTAGGCTGTGCAGATCTGACTAAAATTTATCTTTTTCTACAGGATCTGCTTGTAAAATTGGGGAATACGGACTAATCGGTGTGACATAATGAACATTACTCAGTGGGAGGCACATAGAGATGATGCAGTCAGAATAACCTGTTGGCAGGTTTTCAAGCGTGGAGGCAATGGAATCCCTGATCATGAAACCTATGCCTGAAAGACTCTCTTCTACTGAATTGCCTGACCAGTAGAGGGTATATTCAGCACCATGTTCTTGTAGGCTGCCTTTCTCTTGGAAATGAACTTCACTGAGAGCAGTGATGTCAATATTTAGTCTTGACAATTCATTTTCAATTAGAGCAGAGCGACATTCTGGTTGACCACTGTCAGTGTGTCCAGCATGGTCCTGGTGTTCCAGCATGCTACATGTAGTCTTTTGATACCTTTACAGGTGGGTGTGAACCTATTCTTTACTGATGTTTGACCGCATGAGAAGAGGCCCATTGATTACAGTTAGCCAACTGGAAAATATAGAAGATGAGCTTTGTTTAGGACACCTTTTCTAGGTCTCTTTCCATATGGACCAAGCAGTGCTATCCGTAGAGAAGGCTACTTGGTCAATCAGGGTGCTTCCGAACGATATTGTTGTCTCCAAGTCAACATCAGACAACCAATATCCTGACCTGTCTGCATGTGGGATCAGGACTGTGACTTCCAGTGTCATCTTCCACCAGCAATTTTCATCCTCTCCCATCACTACAGGGCTTGGAAATGATTGGTAGATGTGAATGTCTCCCTCAGGCCTGCACAGTGGAGTTCTTAGGTGAAGTTCAGTGTGCACTGAACTGGCCCCACCAGAGATTTGATCTGTCATGACCTAGCAAGCTGGGATGATGACAGTGAAATCTCTGGGTTGTAGGTTTTACAGAATGTACTTTTCTTAGCCAATGGCTAGAGAAAAACAAAACAAAACAAAAACTGAGGAATCCCAGGATAATTGTGCTAGTTGTGCATTGAGCAAAAAGCTTCCTCCACCCTTTAAAGAGGTCTTTTATTTAATCCTGCAGGGTGACTAGCTACCCTCCACACAGGAAAAAAATCTGTGGTGGCACCATTTCAACTGCCAATCCTGACCTTATATATATATATATATATATTGTTAGTGGGAATTTACAGCTAGAGAAATCATGTAAAATATATAAATGCTTGCATGTTTTCTTTAAACAAAATTTCCATTTGACCTTGACCAAGGAAAAAAAACAGGCTCCAAAATAAATTCATACCATTTTTTATATTCTATATGCAAAGTTTACAACACAAACTTTTTGTCTGTATGCAAAAGAAAAACAAACACTAAAATTTATAAATATAGCAAATTATTATGAAACAAAAGAATTTATAAAGAAAGGTTTGTTTTTCTGAATTCTGTGATGTTAATCTTTATCAGTTTTTTCTATGACATTCTTCAATTAACACACTATTTGCTTGATGAGAAAGAAGAAATGAATATCAAAGATGATATAAAAGATTAAAAAAATGATATTAATGTAGAAAAGAATCATACAGACTGGAGAAGAGAGCCTAACTTGTGTGCATCTGTTACAATGGGAACAATTAGTTTCTCCCTTGAAGCTTTTGCTGAGAAGTTGAAAGCTTCTCTAACAAGTTCTTATAATTGGCTGTTTGGAGAGGATAATGAGACAATAGAGATAACACTCTTGCCCACATTTGCATAGGGACTGTAGTACTGATTTGCAGAGAAATAATAATGTGTGATCATTGATCAATCACAGCTGATCTTATTATCTGTGGAGTTGTTTTCTCCCATTCTTTGCATACAAGCTATTTTGTTTTGGGATGACTTGACCAGAGTCATATCAACTAACAGGCCCTATACTTTTATCAATTCTGCAAATGTGTGAAGTTTTCTTTTTATCAATATTTCCTCAGTTGCCTTTGTGTGCACTTTCACTTTACCATTTATCAAGATATTGAACAGCCAGTAATACATGCATAGGGAATCAGTCTTTAGGTGAAACAACTTTGCTTGCTATTGCTGTGCTAGATTGATACTTTTAGCATGGGATCAAGATCCACCAGATTAATATGTTGACATAACCAACATGTGTTTGTAATAACAGACCTGTTCTCCTTCAGCAAAATACTGGTTGCCAGGGAACTGTCATCAACCCATACATCCAATTTACAGTGACATACCCTACTCCATGGGCAGGATTGCTCTGGTTTATTCTGGCAGGGTTTCTAGACCTGGTGAAGAAGCTGCTGCATATGTCATTCAGGATTAACCATTAACTAGCTGCTGGCCAGAGCATAGACATTTCTGAAAGAAGACATAAATGGAAGCGGCATGGACAATGCAAGGCAAGAATTTCTTCATGTGGATCCATACAGTAACAATGTATGCTAATGTGAATATTAGCCTTTGCTTGTAAGCAAATATTTGGCATTTATTGACTGAGCAAGCATTGCCACTGTTGGTTGAATTTTATAAAATATCTTTCTCTTAAAACAAGTTTTCAAGAAAATAGGTGTCTCAAGTACAGTAATTGTTATCCTTCTTTTGTATATTGATGGGAGTTTCCTTCCTAACCTTTTGTTTGAAGTAGTGGGAAAATTCAACATGTCATTATTTTCTCTTTGAGTCATATGTGATATCCATTTTAGTTGTTACCATTGTTGAAACTCCTGAAGTAATGTAATTTCTGTTATTTGGTACAGTCCTTTGTTTGTGATTCTGTAGCATCAGTCTACAAGGTTCCTTCCTAAGGCCTACAGGTTTCACTCACTCAAAGTGATTTTCAACCATTGATCTGAGAAAGTGATTGTATGAAGTTGACAATTTAGATATTTCTGGATTGGTTTTGCACCATGCATGACATTTATATGGAAGTCTCGATCTGACAAAGCTATTTACAAACATGACTTGATTTTTCAGGTTAATGTTCTGGTTTCGTAGCAATTTGCAGTCTTGGGTGAAACTACATCTAGCACAGTCTACGTCAGTCTATTCAATTTCCTTATCTTATATGCTAAATCTGTTATAACTTATCCATACACCAAGGTATTTGTAGTGATTGGTATTTACTAAATTCATGTCATAAATCTTTTATGATGGATTCAGGGTAGGTGCCATCACTGTTTTCATTCTAATTCCATATCATAATTTCTGTTTTAGAAAAGTTTATCTAGAGCCTTATTTCTTGGAATAATTGGTAGAGGATGTTGATTTTTTGTTCAAAATCATTCTTATGAATACCTTTATCATCAGCTTATCTCCCCTCATCACCAGTACATTGGCCTTGGGAAGGAAAGCAGGGTTATTGTCTTCTAGTAGTGATTCATTTGGGATGTGATACTGAATGCTTAAATGATCAGTGACCATCTCTTCACATCTATGCTTGTATGTTCCAAATGTAATATCATGAATCACTTGATAAGTGACTGCCTGTGACAGTGAGATGAGTCACCCAAGGGTCAGTGACTAGAACCATGTAAGAAAGTACAATGCTTTTGTTGTGGTTGCATGTGTCATATCTCATGTAACTCTTCAAGAAACAAGTCAAGCTATTTCACCAGACAAATTTGGGGCTACCAAGGTGTGAGTTAATGGTAAGGGATTTACAGCCCTAATTAATTCAAGGTGTTTGCACTCATTTGCAAGCAAGAAAATGTGTCAGTCATAGAAGTGGAAGGATATGGGAGTGGTAACACTTGGTGGCTGTAGCAATACAATTTCTTACATATTCTTAAGAGATTTTAAGTCAATTTAATGACCAGGATTTTTCAGGAATCCTGTCAAATCCCACTTTTTGAACTGACAAATATAACATTTTGTTTGTTATTTTAGATAGCTATAAAAGTAGATTTCTTTGAAAAAACTGACCACCCAAAAGCTGGACGGAATAAGGTGGTGGATCCCCCAGCCAGTATCCATATAAGGAGTGGTAAGTGAAATGGCCAGCAGTCAGTCAGTGAAATGGCCAGCAGTCAGTGAAACGGTCAGGCAGTGAGTGTTTAGTGGTCCTTTTTTCATGGCTGGAAGTTAGTGAGATAGCAGAAGTTTGCTTTCTCAAAGCTGAAGGAAGACATTGCTGATTAAGTGAGAAATCATATTCTTTTTGCTACTTCCCAACCAAAGAAGTGTCTTGAAAGCATTTATTGTTTGTTGAATTCAATCACAACTCTAATAATGAGACAAACCTGTGAACATAGCAAGTATGTTTTCGCATACAGCCAACCTTGGATATCATCACAGCTTGTGCAGTGATATGCGGAAACTCATCACATGGCAGGTCACATGCATACCATGGAGTTGATGTTATCAGATTAAGCATAGATTTGTTTTCTCTTGTTCTTTGTGTACAATTAATAAAAACACACATCTAACTCAACGAAGGCCATCCACAGCTAATGTATAAATAAATTTGTTTGTGCATTTATCAGAGTTGAAGACATTCAGAGTTTAAGTACAGTGAGTACAATGCATAATTATTGTTAAAATTTCCAGTCAAAATGGACAATTTGAGTTTACCACATTCTTTTCTTTTTGAATATTACTTACTCATAGTTTTGACACTTCAAATCCTAAATATTGTTTGTCAACAATGGCCTTAGTTGTCATTAAATGGCTTAAAAGATGTTTTTACTTCTCAACAAAAATATTAATAAATCCATGTAAGGTAACAAGTTATAGTAGATCAGTTTGTTTTTATCAAGCAAGTATTTTTAAAGTGCCAAAATTTGGCCAAGAAATACATGGAAATTGATTTTCTAAAGTAATTTTTATGGAAGAATCTCAGAGAAGATAATGGAATGGCCACTATCAATCCAATCGAAAATCTATGGTCAATTGTGAAGATGAAATTATATAAAGAGGCAAACCATATGATAGCAAAGCAGACCTATAGGAAAGAATTAAAACACCATGTCAGAGATTGAACCTGCTGAAGTAAGAAATTTAACAAAATCAATGAATAATAGTTTGCTGGCTGTTATTGATAAAAAAAGGTTACAATATTAACATGTAAATGCTTCAAAGACTTATATATGTTTGTTATTTGCTCTATTATAGATGTTGATCAATTGTTGATGATTTTATTAGCTTGTTATTGAATTAAAAAGTGATTTTCTGGTTTTGCATAATAATTTCAGACTGCAGTTTTTATAATCAATCCAATAATTTTAATAAAACATGTTGAAACTACCTAAAGATTTAACTCAAGCTTTGTTTTGATGTCTAAATTAATCATTTAAAACTTTACAAATGTTTTCTAAGTAAATTTGAGTTATTGACGTTTATGTGATTTGCATAATAATTTCAGATGGACTGTAATATATTTTTTGGTGGCAATACAATGCTCAGTAGAAAGAAATTTTTTAAAGGTTTTAGTAGTATTCAATGTTGTTTTTTATATACAGTCTATTTAATACCTATTAACTGTGTGCTACCTAATTAAAGCTGATTAAAGTATACAATTAGAAACAGAGATATATCATTCTATTCACATCTAATCTGATAATTCCACCTAATCCTAATAAGAACAAATATTTCTGATATTCATTTTTCTTTTATGTTCTATGTCTCTTCAGGACATTGGTGATTAAGACTTTTAAAAATTTCTTGTTTTGTTACTCAAAGTAATCTTTGACCGGTTCTGCCATCCATTCACACAAACTCATTAAGTATTTTACTCACTGTTCCCCATTTGATTCCATTGTCTTCAGTATGTTCTGGGAATGTTAAATTTCCCTGGCCATCATTGTCTCAGAAATTTCAACTGTCTCTTCCTGATTTTATGCATCAGTATCCTTGTAATTGTGTGCTAATACCCTTGGGAAAGGTATGAATCCTCTTCTTCTCCCCCCCTGCTATGGGTAAATAGCAGGACAGACTGGGTTCTAAAGCCTTGGATGGCAACTGGTCTACCGCAGAAAGAAATGGCAACCTACTGCGGAAAAAAATCTGCCTCGTCAGTCATGTATCTTTCGATACATGATCACCTAAGTGTGTACCATGCATGGCATATAACTGATCCTTGTAATTCCTATTTTCTCTAAAACTTCTTTGTTGCTCACCAATTTTGTTCATATTTTCAACATTTGTCAGTAGAATTGCATCTGTCATGTTATGTCAATTTTTCAGTGAAGAGTTAGAGATTAGATATTATATTCCTGATAGTAGAAACTGTGAAATTTATATTTAATAAAAAAATATAATCTTTCATTGTAACTAGAAGTTCATGCTTTGAAAGAATGACAAAAAGAATTTTGCTAACTCTGTAATCATTAAATTTTATCTGAAATGATTACAAGATCAGCAAGTTCTAAAAGTACTCTTTTTGTTTTTTTATTTGTTTATTTGTTGTGATACTTATTTGACCACACACACCTCAGTAATATTTAATTACACAGCTGCATAGGTGAGGCAGAAGAAATTGTTCAGTGAGATGAAGAATTTGCATATTTCGCTCTTGAAGAATTTCTCAAAAAAAAATTAGTCATTGCTAGCTCAGGTACCAATCAGTTATGTCATAACCTCTTTAAAGCCTAGATGTGACAATTTATAATAATTAGCATTTAAGAGACAATTTCACAACTTCACTTCAAATGCTCATGAAAGAATGTTACAACAATGTAGAATGCACTGAAATTCTCTGCTGAAAACTGAGAACAGCAAATAAAATAAGTTTTCCCCTATAAATTTGTGCAACATTTTTTGCACATAAAATTTTTTTTTAACTCTGAGCTTATTCATCTGCTGATACTATTTTTTTTTTAATATTGACAATTCTTGATTTAACTCTTAGTGAATAATTTGCACAATTTTTTATCATAATAAAATGTTTAATAAAATGCTCAAATGACCGAAATTAATTTTTAATTAATGTTTCCATGCTATACAACAACTAATTTTTTAAAATAGTCTTCATTTTTAAATAGTTTTTTTTCTTCGTTATATCACTGAAATGTATTTTTTATTTAAAAAAAAAAATTGTGATGCATATATTAAGAATGAAAAGATGTAAGGTATCACCATGTTACAATTGAATCTGTATTTATAAAAATATGATTGCAAATTGATACAAAGTGACAGAAGCTTTGAAATTTTATATTTATTGCAATTAAAAATCATCCACTAGAATTTTTAAAAAATTCTAGTGGATGATTTGCATGTTAAAAATGACTTTACAATTCTAGATACGCAAATTTAACCTGCACTTCTGGAGGACCCTACATTTTGTATTATTAATCATTTGATAAGTTTTGACAATTGGAATGACGTACTTTTAAATTAGATTTCAACAGCATTAACCCATAAATCGTACACCCTTCCTAATCCTAAAAAACCTATGACCTCCAAATGGCTATCAAAGATTTTAAGACCTGGAGTACATCACCTGATTTGAAGTCAGCGTTGCTTGTTCTTAAAAATGAGTGTTACAAACATAATAAGCCTCAAAATTTTCAGTATTATTTTTACCATCAAGTTTCACCTGCAGAAAGAATCAAGGTTAAATTAATCCTTGAAAGAAGATAAGGAGCTGTAAAATGCAGCTTTTCGACCAGATTTTGAGATAACAAAGCGTTGGAGTTACCTGCCCTTGATAATTTTTTTTTTTTTTTTAAAAACAAAAAAAACACTGTTAATTAAGAGACCAGTGCGTGATCGAATGGTGGTAGGTGCCAGACGAAAAAGGATCGCCTTTCCACCACCTGACTGATTTTGATATATAAAAAGAAAATCAACACTTGTTTTTTTTTTTTTAAATCAACATCTAATTGATTTTTAAATGCCGAGAGAAAATTTTATAATGCACAACATATTCTGTTATCTATCACCCCAGTACTTGAGTGTTTTTTTTTGTATTACATTGGAAGTGAAGTGAAAGAAAAAGAATAATTTTCTTTCTTGATTACAATAATGAACAATTTAACTGACTACTGCGACACTACAGCTACTCTGCTACTGTAATCACGGTTCTAAGAAAGGAAATCTTAAAAATTTACTTTATTTTTTCCTTATACATCGTCTTTTCCTTTGATCATCATCGTTATTTTTTTACTGGGGAAAATTAGCAATGTTATAGGATTATTGCCGACTTCGAGTTTGTTTTTAGAAATCAACTCCAATTCAAGGTAGGTGAAACGAAATAAACAAGTTCAATTTTCTTTTCTATGTTCTGCGACTATAATTTGCTGTTACAGTAGTTGTGGTACGCGTATCCTCAATCTATCTTTAACTTTCAGAGTATTTTACCTTCCTTTTATCGATATTTACATTAGGGTTACATTATGTAAAAAAAATTTTTTTTTAAATAACATTTTAGGTTTGATTTTTATTTTGTTTAAAATATACACTTTTTTTGTCTTTCTTTGAACGACCTCTTCATAGTAGTACCATACCAATAAAAGCATGACTGACCTATTTTTTTTGTACGGATGGTTTAGTGTCAAAATTACAATTCTTCACATGTATAGCTTTTTTTGTTCAATATTTTTCCGTTCAGAAACCCCAATCGATGCTTAATCTAGTTCCTTTAACAACAAAATAATAGATTAAATATTATAAAGGTTTGTGCTGACAAAATTGTGTGTTTTTAAAATTATTTTTTAAACAATTTTTTTTTACGGAATTTTTATTGTTGCATGCATTAAGTATTTCTTGTTAGACATTAGGTCTTCCGGAGAAAGGAAAGAATGTCTGCTGGGGTTAGCAGGGTTTCTTCGTATTAAAATCCTGGGGTACACTTTTTTAACTACATCAGTTTATCTTTTTCAGATTATGTCTAGTCTATACATTCATTTATGCAGATATAACCTTTACTTTGTAATTACACTAGTCGATAAGTTATTATACAAGTGACAGCAATAACACTAGTTTTCTTCTGCGTGTGAGACCTCTTCAAATTTCCTGGTTTGCCATACAACACACGAAATATTTTCTATTTAGAAATAATAAAGAAAAATGAGGCTTTTCTACTGGATATTAATTTGCGTATTTTGCTTAAGTGTGTTTTCCCTGAATTTTTTTTTTCTTTCAGAATTTCTTATACATAAAATAAAATCGGATTCAGTTTCAAGTTGTTTTATTGTCAAATAACATTGTATTTTTATTTTTTCTGGAATGTCATTCGACCTTTCTTCCTCCAATATACTACTCAGTTTGTTTTTGTTTTTTCTTCTTTTTCTTTGAACAAGAGAAATCAGATTAAAATTTTTCTTCGTAAACTTGGAATCTTTAATCGCTAGCATGTCGTTCCCTTTATAAATTAATAATAAAGTGCAAACGATTCAATAATTTTATACTCGAAACACGAAAATAATGTGTCGGGTTAAAATTTTTTTTACATGTCCCTCGAAGTTTGGTGCTTTCTTTCGTAAAAATACAACTTCTTTATCTCATAAGCCACGATACCTTCCCCAGTCTTTAACCTTCTTCTTCCTATATTGCATTTTTCGTTCTTGTGATTGCACTTCGTGAGATGAATGCAACACTAACCAAGAATATGTGCAAACAAAACTAAATGTCGACAGCTCGGTTGAAATCCGAATTAATTTGTGTTAAAAACACCTAAAAGATTTAAGCCTTTGTGCTCTTGTGTATCATGACTATTTCTCTTTCACTTTCTAGCGCAACAATGGCTTTTGGCTTTGCCTACATTCATGGATCTTCTAATAATAATAATAATAATAAAATAAATGTATGCAAATGAAAGAAAGCTGACAACTGTAGTTTCTTCCTCTGATCGTTTTCCCAAATCTTTCGATTTTCACTCGTTCCTTTCTTCTTTTATTTTTAAAAGAAATGCACTATCCTTTTCATTCTAAAACTGGTATTGAATTTTTCTTGTTTTTCATTTACCTTTTTACAATTCAAGCCAGAAATATTGCCACTTGTAGACATTTTTTTGCGTGGCGTGCAGCCTGCTTGATTTGCTATTAGTTTTACTTGGTTGGATTAGAAATTGATCAAACAAAAACATTTTAAGAAATAACGGCTCAAATACTGTAACTTTAATTTTGCAGTATTTATTACGGTTTCCTTTTTATTTCTTGATGTTATTCTTCCCCGTACAGGAATTAACATCAATACTGTTAAATACTGTTAGTGTTGTTGCAAAGAAATGATAATAAAGAAAAATAATTGACATTTCAATTTAACAATTTTCAGTTTGTTAGAATAATTGAATTTCAAATGTCGATCAGTAAGTAATCTTTTGTTTGATCGATTCAAGTGTACCTCATAGTACAAATATTACATTTTCAACGAAAAACTTTGCTATTTTTTTTTTTTATCATTGACCTCGAAATGCAGTTTTTGGATGTTTTAAATAAGGCATATTCGTTGTTCAACTCAACGACTTCATCTTGATTCCAGATTCCAGTTTTTTTTACTTCGAACAATTCTTACACATTCTCGTCTCTTTAAAATACGTTTTGAAAGTATTTTAGGTTAATTTCTTTATGTCTCTCTTTTACTTTTCGACAAAAAAGAATTAACAAAAATAAAATTATGGATTTTTGTATTATCAAGCTTCACGGAAGATATTTTTAAATTAGCACTGAAAAACGGCGCCAAGGAAAAATGACATTTGAATTTATTTAAAGTTGAAAAAATAGGTACGAGTAAAAAACAGAATCATGAAAACGTTTTCTGTTTTCTACCTTATTCAATTTTATGGAGCCAAATTTAAATTGATATTTACATTCAAAAATATAAATGAATGCTAAAAATTCTATTTTAAAAATTTAAATAAAGCATTGCTCTTTTTTAAAAATTTCCTATACAAGAAAACAAAAATTGCCTGTTGCCGAACACTGTTAACAACTGCTTAGTTTCGGTTCTACAAAAATCAAAAAGGAATGTTTTGAGAAAATTGTTCATTCAATAAACTGACATCCTACGAACAACTTTATTTGAATTTTTTGTACTATATCATTCATTAAAAATTAGGTTATTTTTAATTTTAATTATTTCTTGTTCCTTTTTTTATTGTCAATTTTCCTCCTTTTCATTCAAAATGCCGATGAAGTGGAAAATTATGCGATTTAGAGCAAAGCAACAGTTAAAGGACTTATTTGTACTATATATCAAGAATACATTTCTAGTCAACAAGTTTAGAAAACAAAAGAAAAACTAGAAATGGTTTACAAACTATTTCTGCTTCACAACAGCTGAAAAAATTAACTCTGGATACGAAAGTAAATACTGGCAGAAAAAAGCTTGTTTGCAGGTCTTGTAAAATTCCACAGTACGTATTTGCAATTTGCCAATTTAATGTTTAAAAAAAAATTATTGTATTTTCTTAGCCAGTTAGTTAAATGAACTTTGGTTTTGATGTCTAAAAACAGTTTTACCTTTAGTTTTACACTTATTGATTTTATTGACCGTAGTAGAATGGGCTCACAACTTGTCAAATTCAAATACTACTCTCCACTTGTATTATTGCAACCTCAACTCGGTCAAACTCAAAATGCAACATTTCTTCAGTTTTGATTTCTAAGCCAAATCAGCAATCGCTCTACTTCAAATGAACCAAAACATATGCTCCTACATTCTTTTTAGAACTTGAATCATTATTTTTAAAACCTGACATTATCATCAGCTTTAGTTGCACTCGCCTTATTTTGATGGGTGAAGCAAAAATGTAAAGGCCAGGGCCAGTGGAAACATGCCTATCTTATAATGTTTTTTTTTCTAAAGTATTGTTTTATTTTTAAATAACTTTCTCCAGAATCACAGGTGAAGTTGAAAAGTTAATAAATTATAGCACAATTTTATTTTCTTTCAACTCATAATGGAGAGAGAGTTTATTTTCTGTTTGAAATTTTTGCTGTAAATAATAATGTTCAATATAAAATGAATAAAACTGAGTCCTCCCCCCCAAGAAAAAAAATAAACAAGATTTTTTAAAGAAAAATATAGCTATAACTAAATATGAATAATGTTGGATGTTTAGGTTTCATAGGCTAATTAGTAAAGACAGTATCCAATGATAAGAGAAATGACTTTAAATCTCATAAAATTAAATATCAAGCTGGTTCTTTATTTTTAATTCATACTGCTTAACAGCCATACAATGTAAAGCAAACATTTTGATAATAAAGTAAGGTTATTAAAAATAATCGTTGTTCACTTTCTATTTGTTGTGAACAAGTGTAAAATTAAAATAATCTTATAGCATAGGCTGGAAATGTAACAATATTTTAGTTGTCATACAATTTGTGTCATTTTAAAGTGAAAGTAGCTAAAGTTGGAAACTTCACAAACTTTCAGGTTATCTGTTGGATAAATACCATTTTTTTTTCTATAAGACCACGTACATAGATCATTTAGTGAGAAATAAGCAATGCCTGACTTTACAGATTTTACTAATCAACAGTTGGTCAAATTTTATTATTAAGGTTAGTTTTGTTTGGCACAAGGCTAGAAGAGTGGAAAGATTGTATTCACCTACTAATCTTTCTTGTGGAGAAGGCTAACTTACCTGAAATGTTAATTTTTGCCTGAATTCATAACTGAAAAGCTGTTAGGGGATATGCAATTACTTTAACCAACTCGTAAACTTTGTCTAAAAGGTGAGTTACAATTTTAGGATTTGCTATTTGTCAGATGTTTTCATTTTATATTTAAGGACTTTTGTTAACATTGTGGCACCAGATCTTAGCATGAACCCTTAAAGAGCTTGTAGAATCCATGCTTGATCACCTGAGTTGTTTTCTGAGCATGTAGGCAGATCATTATAATGTTTTGATTCATTGATATATAAGCACAAACATAACAGAACAAAAATAAGTTATTAAATCATGTAATTCTGAATTTTATTAAACACTCAAAATAGAATTATTTTTGTCACTTTAGTTTTTTAGCAAACATATTTGGTATAATCTATGTAAATAAAAGAATTAAAATATTTTATATAATCATTTCAAATCCAGTGTGTCCAAGATAAAAGGTGGAAGCTTTTTTCTTTCTTGCACCTTATCTAATTAACCTGTTTGACTGCTTCAGCTTCCAGGTTATAATTACTGAAGGTTTTCATATTTTATCTTTTGAAAAAGCAGAGGCATATTTGAAATTTTTTGTAAAAAAAAACAAAAAACAAAAAAAAAACATACCCAATAACATTTCTAAAATTCAATATATGTTCATATTGCTCTTAATTAAATCAAGCATGAATCCTATAAGTTCTTTAAATGTTTTTCCTTTTACCTGGTGCCAAGATGGTAACAACATGACCTTTAACTGTTGCAAGTTAGTGGAGATTTCACAGTGTGAAATTGCCAATCTAATACCTAAGTGTTCATTTGGATTGAGGTTTGAGAAATATGGTGGTAAGGGCATTGTAGTGAAGAAGTCTTTATGTTCTTGAAACCCTTCAGGTACAATCCATTTAGTCTGACAGTGTTGTCTGCTGAAAGATTCCACTGTCATTGTAGAAGACCATTGATGAATTTACCTGATTTTTGATTATGTTGAAATCTACTTGAATTTTATTGAATATCAGGTAAACCCAATCGTGCCAACAGTCTTCTACAGTGTGGTGTGTGACAAATGATCTTCAACATAAGTGGACCAAGTTTTTGTTGCCCAAACCATCATACTACCTCCAGCAATTTACTCACAATATGTCATAGTGCCATCAGTATATCAAGATTATAATGCACACATACCTTACTGCATACAATCTCATTATTTTTACCCAGGAAAAAGCAAGGCACATTGGACCAAACAACTTTTTCCACTCTCTCTCTCATATATATATATATATATATATATATATATATATATATGTCAATTTCCAAGGCTTGTATGTCAATTGATTGGCATGGGAACTTTAGACTGCATTAAAGCTTTTATGCATCAATGATCACATTGACCAAGTGTTTGATGCTTTCCTTCATTTGTGGTTTGTGCTTCTGTAGCCCTTCTGTTGGCTTGCACTTGGCATTCACTTCTTGAATTGATAATTCTGGGCTACTGAAATGAATGACTTGAGGCTGACTTACCACATATGTGCTGTTTCAAGAAAACAGTAGCTGTTATTCTTGTCACATAGAACTAATTTTAATTATTAGTGTTGCATGCACATGCACACACGTGTGTGTATGTATATATATATGTGTATATATATATATATATATAGAACAGTAAGATATATAATCCGGTGTTCTTATAGATATTTTTATTTTTACAAAATAGTGCTCAATGTAAATTTACAGAGCATTAATATTATAAATTAATTGATTTAAAATATGTTTTTTTTTTTTTCTACACAGTTCTAACCATGTTTCAAAAATGGAAGCAAAAAAGCTACAATTTAATTTTGTAATTAAATTAAAGACATTAGTTCCATTTCATCCTCAAGCAAATTTTGGAGTAACTTTTAAAATTACTGGGTTTTAAAGACACAGTAAAAATCATAATTCACGTTTCCAAGGATACAGAGAAATCCAACTCAACCAGAAAGGGGTGTCTGCGTGTTCATTATGTCTGTATTTTGATGTATCAGTTATTAGTTACGTTTTGGTAGGAGATAGGGATGTATTTTTCAATGAAATCTGACATCCGTTAAATGCATGTCGTCTGGATTTTTTTTTTTTTTTTTTACAATAAAAATTTAAAAAAAGAAATAATTAATTTTGAAACATGGTTAGAACTGTGTAGCAAAGAAAAAACATTTTAAATCAATTAATTTATTATATATATATATATATACACACACACACACTTTCAGCAGGAAGAAAAATGAAATTTTTATGGTCAATAAGAGTGTTGTTTCAGGATTGGTTCTGAAATTTTGTTCCTTATTTATTATCCCATAATTTATGTTTAATATTACAAACAAATATACAAAGTGAGTCATGGAGGAAGAAAGTTATTAAAGTTGGAGTATTTGTGAAATTTCTTTTTTGTCATTTGATAATAGCATTTTGGAAGTACTGAGTTCAATATATACTGATGGATTTATATTAATTTTGTCTTTTTTATTAGTCTTCAGTACATGCTGAAAAATGTTTTGTATGCAGTGCTGTCAACTTTAAATATAATGCAATAAAAGAAAATTCAAGATTGTTAACTTCAAAGATTTTTTAATAGCAGTATCATAAAAATACATTAAACTTTTGAAATTTCTTTAGATATTCAAGTTGATGTTTGAAACAAATTTTTCAATTTTGTTGTGGTTACAGCTCTGTCATATAAAAAAAAAAAATAATTATATTTCCATACTTTAAAAATGACAATATTTTTCATATTATTAAAAAGCTTTGTATATGGTACACTAGTATTAGTGAACAGAATGATAAGTCAGATTAACCAGAGGATGCATCAGTTGATATTAAAAAGAAAGTTTAATGTAAGCAACTTTTATGCACATAAATATATGTAAATATATAATGAATAAATTTGGCTTAGTCTAGTCATATAACTGCATAGACATAGGAAGATTGTATTGTGTCAGTTTGTGAGTGGACAGCCTCTCTTGCTTAAAAATCAGTATTGAAAATACTTGGGTTTCAATATCAACCATTGAATGTGGTAAGCAATATGCAATTATCTCCACTACCAATCATGTCCATTACATGTAAATAAGTCTCTGCTCAAAATTTAACAAGTATTGATACCTTGCACTTCTAATAAATACAAATCCATTACACTGCAGCTGTAGATAGAATTTTTAAAGTCTGTTTCCAAATTTCTTACTTAAATAAATGTATAAATGTGACATGGTGAAAGAGGCTAAAAAAATTTCTCTCACATGGTTATACCCATTGATTTGATGAATCCACTTGTTACAGAAATATTTCTTATCCAATTTCACTGGTGATGCTGACACTTTGATAAGAAAGATTCTTTTTAGAGTTCTTTCAAAAGAAACAAATTCGATGATTCTCAATAGGAAATATGGTAAAATAAACAAAAAGAACTATTGAGACTCCATTTACATTTTGGTTCTGAGATCACAATACATGGAGAAGGAATGTTAAAAAGAACAGCCTGTGATTTATTAAGATTTATTTAGAAAGCAATTAATATTTCCTCATTTGCCTTTCAAAGCTTTTATTGGTCTATCTTATTTTCCAAAAGATTCTTTTATTTATTTTGATGAATTTTTTCCTTTCTTGTTTTCCCAGCTGTGATTCTTATGCTTTAGGGCTTATCTGCACTTATGTCAGTGAAGTCATTTGTTATTTCGTACTAAATAGGAAGAGAATGATTCATTTTAACATTTCATATATTTTAATTTTTATTGTGAAATTTTCAGTTTAACTTTTGAAGTCAGGCTTCCACATCTTTCTTTTTTATTGAGTTGGAAACAAAGTTCCTGCACATTGTTGTAAGTTTCATATATTTTGGCAGTTAAATTATAATTCTTTTTTCACGTATCTCATCACAAAATGTACTGTCATAATAATATTCTTCCTTGTGTGTTGAGCATGTACCATATTTGATGCATTGGCTTTTTTCTATAGATTTTCAATTTTGCTCATGTTTTATATTGAATAGTTCTTTCCAATTTTTGGAAATTCTTCTAAGATTGATTCTGTCCCATGATTTATTTTAATAGACCCTAATTTGGCATCACACACACACACACACTTTATTTACTTTTTAAGTTGCACAAGTTGACACTAGGTTGATTTGTTTTTTTCACAAAAATCTTACTAAATTATGAAAATCAAAACTTCTAAAATTTAAGTCTGTATTTTTTTTTCACAAAATGGGAAACAATTTTCCTTTTTCATTTTCTTCATTTTGAATTTAACAAAAGTATATTAGAGAACTCCTACACCTGTCATTCAATCTGACAGTAATTTCCTTGCTACCTGTTCCTATTTTTTTTTTTTTTTTTTTTGTACCTCAATTGGTCAAATTTCAGACATTCTAGAATATTTTATCAGAAAGTCTATGTAAAGAATTTTGTCCTAATTGAGTTTATGCATGCAAGAGAGTAGTAGAAAATTTCACCAAATTCAAAACTTTGTAATTTTTTTTTTTTCATCCAAGCTGTAATTCGTTTTACCTTGAATTTGCCCAATTTTTAGGTATCTGCATGAATTTCTTACAATTGTGATTTTTGGATTTCATCTTGAAAAAGGTAAGAAATACACTAGAGAATTCAGAAATAAATTAGAAATTGGTGATACTAAAAGGACAATCTTAGAAATTTATTTTAAAAGTAGACATTGATTAAATAAAGGAATAAGGAACTGTGTTAACTTCTCTATTGAACAACAATAACATAAGTAACCATGTGATGCTATTACTTGAATAACATGTGTCTCCAAACTCTCAAAAGAATTTTAAAATCTAATATTTGTGGTAATCGTTTTATTTCTTCATCTTAAAATATAAGAAATAATCAGATAGCCATCATTTTTTGAACTGCTGTCAATATTGCTGAAATTTCTGTTCAAATGTTTTTTTGTTCTCTAAATGTTGCTGATGTACCATCACCATTGTACACACAAAAAAGTGTTAGGAGAGGTCAAATAGCTTTACAAAGAATGTATCCAAAAAGAATTCATTTGTTTGGTCATTTGGTAAGATTTAGTGGCATAGATCAGACCAAAAACTTTGAAAAAACTATCTTGGAAAACTTTAGAAAGCCTTGCTTAATATACACTAGTATTGAAAGTCCCTACTTTTTATTTTTTTTTAGTTGAATTTTATTCCTATTCTCTTCACTTAAGAGTTCTCTAGTATTTTATAAATCTAAGAGTTAAGCAACTTGTTACTCCATCTTACAAATTGTGTTCACTAATATCTGGTAATATTATATTCAGAATAGAAAATTCCCAATAATTCTGATACTCAGTTACAATATTTGAATTGAAACCTGCAAACTAGAATCATAATGTAAGCAATTGAAGATATCCAAATCTGCTGTTTTAAATATCTTTGGTTTATGTGAAGATCAAGAAAATTTTGTAATACAGGAATGTTCAGGTTGACTTGCAATAGTAAGAGAGTGTACTCAAAGGTGAATTTAAAAAGAAGTCCCTACTGTTAACTGATTCCTAATTACAAACTACCACAAGGCTCAACATTCTTCATTGTGAACAATTACATCTATTAAATACATCATATTCTGAAAAAAGGATCTTGGCCTGAAGACTTGTAGAATTTTGAACAATCTGTTGATGACAACCACATGAAACACAAATTCTATAATGGAAGTAAAAAAAAAATGGACTGGTAAAAGATAATGTGGTCTGATGAATCCAAAATTGTATATGCATGTATAAAGACCATAAAGTTAACAGTTAACCATATAGCCAACAATTGTAGATTCTCTTTGTCATAATTTGGAGGAGTTTCACTGGTGCTGGTTGAGGAGAATTTAATTTTATTCCAGTAAAAGTGACAATGAATTCCCAGAAGTGCTTGGCATCCTTGAAGTCATTTTTATGATGGTACTATTTCTCTGTAGGATAGTTCTCCTTTCCAGATTGCTACATATAAAAAAAAACTATCGATAATAATAATAATGATTATTTTGAATGGCTGCCCAACTCTCCTGAATTTGATGAAGAATTTATGGAATATTATAAAAATAATGTAGCTCTAGATATCTCAAAGATGTTCAGCCAGGTTTGGCATGCTGGCCTTCTCTGCAAGCTCAATGTCTACGGTGTCATGGGGAGAATATTTGGTTTAATCCAGTCATTCTTAACAAATCCTGTAATGAAGGTTGTGTTGAATGGTCATGCTTCCAGATCATTTCATACTAACAAGGTGGCTCTTCAGTGCTCTATGCATGAACCTATGCTGTTTCTGACCTTCATCAATAATCTCTCATCAGTTCACAACTAGGTATTTATACAGATAACCTAACCATTTACTCCTGTCTTAGTAGCAAGTTCAGCAGACCTGACAAAGTAAACCTGGCAACTGCGACTTGCAATCAGTGATTAACTGGGGCAAAAATGGCTTGTAAATTTTAACAAAACAAAATGTTCATTTCATCACTACAGAGACCCTTTTCTACCTGCTATCAGCGTGGCTGATGCTAAACTATAGGAGAGCAATGCTATGCCTTCTTGAGCCCACGTTTTCTACTGAAATGGTGTGATTATATTGAATCAATTGCTATGTCTACTGTTAGGAAAGTTGGTTCACTGTGTTGTGCCAGAAAACCTTTCTTGTCAGAATCAGTCTTGCACATTTATAAATTTATCATTTGTCCCTGCATTGAATACTGTTTTCATACCTGGTCTGGTGCTTCTACTGTATACCTTGAGATTCTTGTGGCTCTGTTGACTGGGGCTTCAGAATATGCTAACTGCACTTTTGCAGAGGCGTCCCGAGTAAAATGATAAATTACGTCCAACAGCAAGGATGTTTTTAGGAAGCCTGGAACCACCTCTTGATTTGCTGGTGTTCCCAGGTCCACTCTGTCCCGGAGTGATGGCACCTGTTGGGGTTCCAGCTATGGGCAAATAGTTGACCCCGCCAATCTAGGGTCAAAATGCTGTGGAGGTGTAAAAATAGGTATTAATACCAGCAATAAATTTTTGGAGGAAAAATTATCAGAAATACATTTTTGAGGAAAATTTTTTATAAGTAATACTTTTATGAAGGAAAAATTATTACCAGCAATACATTTTTAGGAAAAAAAAAATTGCCAGCTGTACACTTTTGAAAAAAAATATTACCAGCAGTACATTTTTGAAAAAGCAGCTAGGTTTCTCTAGCTAGATGCAAACACCCCTTCTATCCTAAGTTTCTTTTTCTTACACTTCTCATTTGTGGAACTCTTTCAATTTCTTACTTCCCTGTTCACTACAATCTTCAAAAAAAAATAAATACAACATCAATTCCCATCTGTTTTCTTGAACCCTGTTCCTTTATTATCCTTTCCTCAATCCTTCTCATTAAAGTCTTCTCATTCTCTTTCATTCCCTGTAACACCCTGTATTCTAGTGGCCTTGCCTGGAGTGAAATGATTTAAAGAAAAAAAAAGTTCACTAATAAAATTTACCAGCAAAGATCATTTAAAGGAAATAATCCAGACAAAAAATTCAAGGCAATGATTAAAAACATTTACTTTTCTTGTAAATACTAACTTTTCAACTTTAATAAGTTTCTGCACACTATAAAAGTATATTTAAATTGAAAAAAATATTTTCATGATTTGGGGTGGATACTTTTGCATGATATCACTAAATCTTGGTTGAAAATTTTTTTTTTCACATGCAACAAATTTTTTTCAACATCTCATTTTTCTGTCTAATTAATTCTTAATTCAGTGATGAATATTAATCACATAGACTGAACATTGTAAAGTAAAAATTTCAGATCAACATTCATCTAAGATGATCCAAACCTCCAATGTTCTCTACAGTTCTAGGTGGAAGTACTGCCATTGTTATTTTGCCATTGTTATCCATATTTTTGTTGCTTTGATCATAATATTTTGGCTTATTTATTTTCCAGGCCTTCTCAAATACATGACACATTCAATAATTCTTAAATTATTTTGCCCATGTTTTCCAGCTTAAAATTGTTGAAATAAATAATTTTGTTTAGAAATTAAAAATGTGAAAAATGTAAGGAAGTTAATGATGAAAATGTCTGCCTAATTGTTGCAATCAAAACAACAAAAGCAAGGACAGTTATCACAAATAATGGAATAGTATACTCATTTCCTTACTTGTTCTATTTAGGTATATCATTGACAAGACTGATACAAAAAATTGAAGGGAAAATTGGGTTCATGTGTTTTATCTGAAGAGTTACATTTGACTAATATTAGTTCTGAAACTCAAATTGATATTTATTTTTTCACTTGCTATCATTTGCAGAAATGACCATTCCTCTCTTCACTTAAGATAATATAAACACTATTGCAAATGTTATAGCTTCTCTCGTTTTTCTTTCATAATAATTTTAATAAAAAATATATATTTAACAATAAGTGCCAGTTCTAATATTGTGATTGTTGACATGACCACTTAATATTTAATAGTTTATTCTATTATCTTTTTGTTCACTTGATGTTAAATTGTAAGACAATTCAGATTCATAATGCCCAGAGATTTATGAATGGTTCAAGTGCAGGCTTAGTGATGATGTAACTTTTTAAATGGCCTGAGCGAGATACACACATCCATATATTGCTTCCCCTAACAATATTTCCTTATTCATCATAAAGTATATTAGAGATTGATATTTTAAGGAAAATATATCCTTTAAAGTGTTCAGTGATTATTGTAAAAACAGAAAAAGACAAGTTGCCATTCCTTATTTACTTGAGTATAAAGTTAGAAAAAAAAAAACAATGAACAATTCACAACATCCTCAGCCCACTTAACTTCCTTTTCATTCTAGTTGAGACGCAGGTGTGCTCAAAGATATTTACACCTGTTCCACTATTATATTCATACCTGGGATTAATTTGAAAAGTATCTGAACTCATTGTACTTGAAAAGTTGCAAAATAAGAAACCAAAACCATTGAACTTAACCTAATGATTTAGTATATGAGGTCCAAGGGAAGTAATGTGGGTAGAATTTAAATTTTAGATGTATTTCCTTTTGAAGTAAGGAATTTTTCTATTCAAGTTCACATTGCCTTCACTGGATTAATTTTCTTTTTCCAGTACAACTATTGATTCTTCCCCTAAATGCTGTTTTTATTTATTTTAAATAACTTAGACTGAATATATTAATTTTTTTTATAATCAATTGAGATATTAAGTTCTAATTTAAAAATGAATCTTCAGTTTAAAATCCTTTATTTGGATTCAGTCTTTTGAAGAGGAAGTGGAAATAATAAATTCAAAAAAAAAAAAATGATGAGTGACAAGCAGAGATAACATGACAAAAGGCAGAAATAATACCAGCAAGAAAATTGATGTTTTCATAATAAATTCAATTTTAATTTATTTGAATGTTTGTGCCAATCTATTGATTCTTGCTAGCAGAATATTTTTTTTTTTTTTTTGTGATTATATATTTCTGACATTTCAGTGCCTACAGTACTGAAATTTCACTATTAACCTTAATTTTATTTTTTATGCTTGTCTAAGATTCTCTATATCAACCTAGGCTTCTTTGATACATTTCCCATTCATCACCGCTACAAAATAAATTTATTTGATGATGTTAATTGAATGTTTTCATGAATTAAGGTTGACAAGGTGTCATGTTAAGTCTTATATGACATCTGTAGAACAAGGAAGGATTTACTTGGTGATGCAAATCTCATCCAGTAACATGAGATGGATTTCATCAGAAGTCTCCTAATCTCAGAAAAGAACTTTTATTATAATTCTTAAAATGATTCATATAATAAATGTGAATGTATCATATAATAAATTCATACAAACTGATAATATATCTTTCAATTTTTTATATGAAAAATTATTACCGACATGATTCCTGGGAAGCTTGATTAGCTGGTAGTGAAATTTGGTGGCCATATTGAATTTTAAATAAAACCTCATGCTAAACGCTTTGCTCTCATATCCATTTCTTGTAAAAATTATAGTTAATAAATAAATAACTTATAAGTATTTTAAAATGAGGAGTTACTTTTCAGTCATCCATCCTTTATATAACTAAAAATTGTTACTGATGTATCTGGCAATTACATGAAGATAAAGAATGGTTGTGTGTATTTGAATGTCTGTATCTGGTGCTGTATCTATTTAATAAGGTAGCTACCACATTATGCTTTCCAAGGATCTACATTTTAAACTTCCTGGCAACTTATTCTTTATTTCTAATCTACATTGCTTTCTAACAATTGTAGGATCATAGTTGGAGAATTATGATAAAAATTAAGATGGAGCAATTAATTTTTTAACTATTATTTAAAAAACAAAAGATAATTGTGGATTTTACCAGTAAATAGATATTCATACCGCAAAAAATCCTGTACTTGATTCTTTAGAATGTTAATTAATATTAATTTTTTCAGAGTTGTTTCAGGGTTCTTCTTGACATCTTTTTCAGAGTTTGGAATGCAAATTCTTGTGGATCATCCCAAGTTACAAGTGTTTTCTCTCTTCAGTAAATCTCTGAGAGGTTTAGTAATATCTGCCAAATTTTTAGCAAATTTTCCTATATAGTTTATCATGCCTAGTAGTCTTCATAATTTGGAAAGATCCTTTGGTTGACTTTCTCTGGGTCAATTTGAATGTCATCTTTCATAATGATGTATCCAATAAAGAATATGCTACTGAAAGAAAAAAATACATTTTTCATCTAATGTGACTCCTGCTGCCCTCGCTTTTTTAAGAACTAGTCTTAGACTGCTGTCATGTTCCTTTCCACTCATAAGGACATCGTCAATAGTGTATATAACTCCAGGTTTACCTGCCACGATGTGAGCCATTTCATGGTGGAATATTTCTGGCTGCTGCTAATACTGAATGTGTAAAATGAAATCTTCCAAATGGTGTTAAAAATGTCATCAGTACTTGTGAATCTTTTCACACTATCGTTAAATTTGGTAACGTTGATACACAGTCAAATTTATTTGTACTACTTTTATAGCATACTGTATCTTGAGGCTTCTCTTTATATTTCTTTGGTGTTACTCTGCTAATGTTTGCTTCTGTTGTATTTGTGCCTAAATAAATATTTTGTTTGTTGCTTGGAAGTTTCATAGTTTCTTCCTATGTCTATATATTTGTCTAGGGTAAGGTTTTGATCCTTTAAAAACTTTTTCTTGACTACGATTTTTATACCTTACAACTATTTGGTCTCGAATTAGCCTGATAAAAAAACATTTTTGCAGGATGTTGGACATTTGCTTTAAATTGCTTTTGATTATCATATCATCTTTCAGAATTTTGTGCAATGGACAAGTCATCAATTGGACTAAACTTTTTTTTAACAAAGTAATCAATTTTTATTTATTCATTTTGCTTTATAAACTGTTAGTAGTTTAAGTGCAAAGAAATTTTTTTTAAATGACTAGTTTTTTTATTTTATTTTGGACAATATGTGGCATAAGTTCTTTCTGAGATCATATGGCAAAATTTAAGTGTATTAAATTATAGGAGGGAGAAAGAGAAGAAAGATGAAGTCCTTGACTGTTTTGATGTCCAAACTAGTTAACACAGAATTTTAAAATTGTTCCCCTCCTCATTGTGCTCCGTTTTTATAGCCAAGAGCAGATACCATTTCTTGACAAGGAAGGTAAGCATGGATTATGCTACAATAACCTCCTCCTGTAATACTTGGAGAAGAGATGGGTGCCACCAAGTAGCTAATCCTTACTCTCTCAGTCTGTTATAGAAAAAGGTTCAGCATGAGACTTTAGTGACCTCTGGATTATGGTATCAACCAATTCATTTTAAGGTTAATAAAATTAGAATTAGAATTTTATTCTTATTTAATCCACTGTATTTAAGAAGTCATCAAGGTAGATTTTATTCAAAACTATTCATAGGTAAGAGGGAAATTGAAGTGTGGCTGTTATTTATACTAACCATACATGATTATAATTACAAAATAAGTATGTGTACTTTTTAATAGTAAATATTATTTTCTTAATCGGTGTTACAACTAAATAGTGAATGGCTTAAAAAAAAAAAACCCCCCCCCCAAAAAAAAACTGTCCATCAGAAAGTTTTAAAAAAGGATGAGCTTTTTCAGCCCCCTTAACTTATTGTCTAATTTTAATCTTTTTATTCTTTGTGGACTCCTCTGTATGATTTTTTTTCTCTATTGTGTCTGATACTACTGCCAACTCTAGGCTATATAAGTGTATTCCCCAGTGAATAAAAACATGCTTGCTTTGTTTCTCAGCCTTATTATTTCTCTTATCAAGATTTATGATAATGCTGTGTTGTTCACAAATATGTTTGTATCTGAAAAGTACTATTTTTTTCTCCTTAGGAAATGGGAATTAGTATTCAAAGGAAGTTAACTTTTGTTAACATATCTAAATTGATAAATGTGTCTTTCATCAGTAAATGTTGGTATCTTGTTTGTTTGTACAAGATCCTTCCTTCCTTCATTTCTTCCATCTACCTTTTCTCTCACTTTATCCTCCTCACTTCTCCCTATATACTAATTTTGTCTTTTCTCTCTTTTTATCTTTTGTGTCAAAATTCTTTTTCTTACTCTTTGTACCTCCATCCACTTGTAGAAATTCCTGGCCAAGTTGATCTATTTTCTAGCCATTCAGATATATCATTTGTGAATGTGCTAAATTCTTTTCCTCCTGGTCAACCCTCTTTAGTTAGATGCATCATTCAGAAAAATTAAAATGAAAAGTTGTCACGTGGATCTCCGCTTGCCACCTAGTTTTCATTTTTTACTGCTGCACTCAATCAGAAGTAACTCACTTTCTTCAGGGTACAATGTTTGTACTTACCTTCTGCCTTTCCTTTTCTGTGTCAACATGGCAGAATTTAGAATGGTCTCTGTCAAAAGCACTCTATTCTTAAGCAAATTCAAGAGACTAGTGATAAAATCATAACCATATTGTTACTAAAGCCTTGAGCAAAGTTTTCCATTAAACTTTTTTTTTTTTTTCCAGATCTACATCAATTTTATCATTAGTATCAGAAAGTTTTTAACCTGCATTTGAGTGACTGACCACAATAAGGAAGGAATAACTTAAGAAGATCCATGAGATTTCTAGAAGAACGTTGTTCTTTAACAAACTAGAAGAATATCTAGCCTAAGTATGTGAGTTATGTTTAAGTATAAATAGCAGGTGGATTCTGAAATGTTTTTGGTACCACCCATTTCCCAAAATGCAACCAAATGACCTAACATTAGGTATTTTTTTTTTCTAATCTCTTCTTGATAAGGCTGAGAACTTTTGAACACTAGATCATACAGATAAATAAGTGTGTGTGTGTGTGCGCATAATTAATATTTCTCTGCAGACTGTTATGTTTAATTATGAAGTAATTCTTTTTAATGAGTTTTTGCACTTAATAAATCAAATCTTGCCACTTTCTAAGTATATACACTGAATTCTTGAGAGAGGAAATTGACAAGGACCAGATTAATTGCTGTTCCAAAAAGGTTTATTATATGTCAAAAGCTGTGGTCAAGGACAATTTGAATTTTCAGTGTATTAAATAAATCAGTTTCATATTTGAGACTCATATTTGTAACTTTTGTCAATTTTTTTCTTTCTTAAACATTTTCATTCATCTTTATAGCCACATTAGGCATCAGGCTTTCAAAGAAAGTGTCTATAGTTTTTCTTAAAGCCTATCTCTTGCAACTTAGTATGGCTAACATAAACTAGTTTACCTTTCTTTTTTTTTCTTTGTGGACTTTTGTGGATTCTTCTGCCCCTTTTATTTGTACTTTCTAAGTTTTCTTTCATTTTCTGGTATATTTACTTTAACTTCCTGTTTCCTATTCTCTTTAGTTTGCTGTTGTTCACTTTCCTAATATGTTCTCATTATCATTTCTTTCATTATCTTCCTAGTCTCTTTTTTCTTGTATCTGTCAGTATCCTACTTTAGTATTTTGTTTCTCAATATCTATCTCATTTTGTCTATCTTTCTAAATCTTAATCTAACTTTTCAGTTTTCCTTTTAAGTTCTCTTTTCTTTTCTTTTTTTCCCTTTTTATTTTCAAGTAACATATAATAACCTTTATCTGAAACATTTATCAAATATCCTTCTTTCCAATTCTCCCCTTATCTAAAAATTATCCAATAGCATACATGAAGGAGATTTGTTTTATTATGCAAGTAATTCAACTGACAATTTTGATAAAGGAATTATCTTTTGACTTTCTCTCTCCCCACCATCACTTTCATATTGCTATTATGTATTTTCTAACAACCTTCTCTTTTGTTAAAAATTCCTTACATCATTAGCTTTTCTTGTTTCTTCTTTCTCTTCTCATATCCATGTGGTATACTTTCTCTGAATTGATGTGTAGGTGGTGTTCTCTTGGTATCTGTGTATATGTATTCTATGACACATTTATCTATTTTTTCTTTCTTTTTCTGTTTTTTCATCTGATTTTATCTGACCCTTTTCCCCTCTCTCTAGCTCTAAATATAACAATTTTTCAATACATTTAGATAAACCTAAAGGAACTAAAGATTCATTCAATACAAATGGTTATGGCTATAACCAAAATGTCATATTCTTAGCAATATATAAAAAGTCATAATTAAATGCACATTTATGGATTCTGTATTCCCCTATAATCCTTTACATTAAAGTTATTACAAACCAGATTATCTCTTTGGTTTGCAGATTTGTGAAAGTCAACCGAGTTCCCCACCTAATTCATACATCAAAATAATTTTGCTGTCTTTGGACTAAAGTGGATTCAATATTTCCTGCCAAACATTGCTCTCTTTATTTTTGTTATCAGTTTTTGGCATTATAGAATATTTGTATACATAGTAGCAGCATAATCTTTTTGGTTCCTTCTGGACATTAAAAATTATATTTGCTTTCAGTATGAAATGGGTCATAAAGTTCTAATGTGGACAAGTAGTAGGTTTTGGCCTTTGTCAGTTTATTCTAGCAAGATGAAAGTCAGGTCACAGCTCAGTTGTAGCCACTGAGATCCATTGCTAAAATGGAAATGGAAGACACATTACTTGCTATCAAAATTGGAGGGGAGAGAGAGACACAGATCAAACCAATAAGTTTAACAAATTCATTTCCTTTAAGGCCTCAAACAATTTACAAGTAAAAGATTCTAAACAACTTGTTTTATGAATATGAAAGAAAAGTAAATGTTATCACATGCCTCTCATACAATTTAGAAATAAAGAAAAAAGAAGAAAAAATATTTTCCAAAAACACCATTCTATGAAATGACTCCTGTACACTAAAAGAAAGATTGCCTCCCACCGAATTTAGGTAAAAATGGCAACGGTAAAAATGGCAAAAATGGATAAATAAGAAAAAATGGCAAAAGGAAAAAAATATAGATGAATATCTCACAATGAGTTTATTAAAATCTTGGATACAATACATAATGGAAAAACATGAGAAGTTTGTCAAATTAAAAAGAATATTCAGCTAAAGCTCCCCCCTCCCATGAGATTTTACTTTTTAGGGAAACTCAGGGAAAAAACAATTATAGGTCCACTTGATGAAATCGAAAAAAAAAAAACAAAAAAAAAAACTTAATAAAACATTAATTACTTCAGAGGTTATCAGACACCCACAGGGTCAGACTGGTGCCAGTAAAATTTAAAATCTTGTCTGATGCATTTTTCAGTCTTTTAATACTCAAGTGTGAAGTCTGTGAGTGGCTCATATAGACATTCAGCAAATAGGTGTGAACAGAAATTCAAAAGGTTTGCTGAGGGAATAGGCTAAGTAAGTGAACTCTAGAATATTTACTTCATTTACCATAATTTACCAATGATGATTTTTCCGCTTCCCCCCATTCTGATTAATGTCCCAATACTAATATATATATATATATATATATATATATATATATATATATATATATTTTTTTTTTATATATATATATATCACTTATTTTATATATATATATATATATATATATCTAATCCTAATGTCAGCTATCAATTATAAAATTAATTATAGTCATCAAATTCACTTAAACACTCTAAGATTTGTGCTTTTACTGCAATTAGTAGTAGAAACCTAGCCCCTCCCCCCAATAAAACTTCTAAAAATCGACATCGAAAAATTAAAAAAAAACATACTAGGAGCGGGAACTTAGCCCCTATTTAAAACAAGAGGAGAAGGAGCCTAGCTCCCCCCACTAGAGTAAATATCTATTTAAAGAATATTTATTTTAAAATATTGAGGTGGGAGGGGGTCTTAGCCCTATTTTTAACTAGAGGGATGGGAGCTTAGACCCATCCTTCTTGAACGGTCATAATTTTCTGTTGTGGAATTGCCATTTTTTCCTATTTATCCACTTTTGCCATTTTTACCCTGCCATTTTTTCCACTGCCATTTTTACCTCCCACCGTCTCCCATTAAAACCTTGTCAGCTTAGGTTAAAGTCCTTTGCCACCCAAGCTAGATGACTCAGTCCTTTGTCTTGTGGAAAGGAAAAAAATAGAGAATCATTCAAAGCTGGCTTGTGCTTTCATTTCCGTTTCAACTTCGAACATTTTCTGTCTAGTATATTAAACTATGTTTATTGATATTTTATTTACTTCTAAGTAAAATACAAATTAAATAGTTCTGGGATTGCTGCTGTTTTCACAAATCTACTTATGCTTAAATTATTAATATAAGCAAGAAAATTGTTTTATGAGTTTTTTAATAAAAAGTAAAAGGCCTAACAACTTTTTAAGAACAATATTATAAATAGAGGATGGGTTCTGTTGTCCTTTTCTTCCTGTGCATTCCATAGTGAATAACCTGGGGGCAGTAGTCCTGTTATATAGTGAACATTTTGAGCAGAAAGTGAGTGCCTGCTGTAGAGTTATATCTAACTTGTATCTAATTTAATCCTCACTGAGTGACCTATTATTGTGGCCCTGTTTGGAATGTTCCCTTTCTGATGTTAATTGAACTTTATGTGCATGCTAAAAATTCAGGGTAGTCTCTGATGTTTTCATGCTATCTGTGATAAAATTGATATTTGTTCAATAGACATTGCAAATTGAGGATTTTCTCTATCTAGGGATGTGGCACAATATCAAATGCCTTCCTATAATTAATCCATATTGTTGACAAATTCTTTTCCTTTGTTTTGACCTCTGGCAATATAGCTTTAATGTGTATCTGGTCCTTAGCTTTATTTCTTGCATCTCTTCTGTTCTGCTAGTAAAAAAAAAAAAAAAATGTTGCATTTGTCAAGGAAATGGTAATCCCTTTAACAATAATGGTGATAAAGATCTTGCATATTATTGGTAGGCTAGTGATGGGTCTGTAATTCTTTGAATTATGTGTCCTTTATCTTTAACTACAAGTACATCATTATTCTTGTTATTTAAATAAACTTTTTTTTTTGTGTCAATCAACTTCTTTTTGCTTAGCTGTATTAAGTGGACATTTAGCCGAAAATTTAATTTAAACTAATCTATTCCCTGTACCCAGCCCATCCATGCAACTAATGAAAGTAAGAAGTTACTATGTTCCAAGTAGAGAAAGATTCTCTCACTTTATCATAAAGGACGATCAAAGAAACTGAAAGTAAGAAATCTTAATATTCTGTAGTGTGTTATCCACAGAATTGTCTACAATAATTAAGAAAATGAATTAGCTGCCAAGAAAATGTGATCTGAAAGAAAAATGTTCCAAATTTAAGATAGAGAAAATTTTAAATGACAGCAAGCAGATAAAACCTTGTTGAAGAATGTGATTTCCAGTAAAGGAAAATGGTTTCTTAAAGAAATTATTTCCAAGTGGATCTCTGTGAGAAAGTTTCAACTGTTAAAGAACATTACTGAGAGAAAATGTATTGACCTCTTTGAGGATAAGGAGTCCCAAGAATGCCATTTATATAAAGATTCAAGATTTTTTCCTGCTTTCAGGTGGGCATCACAGATATTTAAGAAGATAAACTGAAAATTTCAGAAAAGATTGTCTACAAAGATTTTCCCCAGTTTTGCACCAATGATTCTCTGCAATAAAACTATCAATGCCAGATAGTTCAAGGAATAAACTTTAAGTCCCTTCATCCAAATCTAACAATATATCAACAGGATAATGCATAAACTGATAAATTAATCAATGAAATTTAGATATTGTTTTAGCCTGAACACACTCCAAACATTGTAGGAAATAATATTCAAGCCGAGTTCAAGAATTATCAAAAGCACATTAAAATCTGTCATTATTTGCTGAAGTTCAGCAAGATTGGGATAAACTGGAATTCCCATTGAAGTTTTCAGAGTATAATTTACAGAATATAAGAATCAAAAGATATTAATGAATTGATTTTGATTTTTAATAAATATAAACATTGTTTTTACTTGAGATTAAATACAATAAATTTTATTTCAACACACACACACACACTTTTTTTTTTTTTTTTTTTTGACTGGTGTCCCATTTTCTTAAGTATACATTGAAAGGAAATGGTTTCAATTATTGTAAACAATTATTATACTGAGTTTATGTAAAAAAACATAACCACTTTCATAGTTTTTTTTTTTTTTTCTTTTTTGTAGCATTTGTTGTTAGCATTTCTTTCCAAATGTGCAAATTATTTTGCAACTTCTTTAAACTCTCTTTATTGTTATTCACTGTCTGTTGACCACACAGTTTTTGTATCCGTTAAGCTTTTTTTACTTATCATCTAAAATTGATCTTTGTCATTAAATTCAGATTAATATCCTATGGGAAATGGAAGTGTTTCCTTTAACCAGGTAAGCCAAGACTTGATGTCTAAATTACTTATGAAAAGGCCAAAACAGATTTATTCTGTGTTTAATGCGATAATGGAGACTTTAAACAGAGGATTAAGTCTTTGTTGCATGCTGTATTGTAGTGAATCGGCTGCTAATATAACAGGAAGCTGGTAAAGCAATATAGAAATTTGGCTTTTATAGTTGAGGAGGTCTGGGATGAGAAAAAAAACCCCGATATAACCTCAAAAATAAAAACTTGTTCACATTGTTTAATGTTATGTTTTATAATGAAAATGTTGTTTTATTCCCTTGATGACTTCTATAGATATAGCTTAGAAGTTAAAAACAAAGTCTTGATATTCTTTTGCAATCACAATAAAAATGAATTGTGTGAAGTATTTCATTAACTTATGAATGTATAGCCTCATCTTTGTTGTTTTGATCACATTCAATATGTCATTTAACTTTCAAATGGATATTGCATTTAGTAATCTTTCAATATTATTTTTCTTTTATTTCACACCAAGCAAGGCAATAAAGCCACTAAGATGGTTACTGAGTGTGAAAATAAGAGAAAAAGAAAAATTATTAATGAGAGAGGACAATAAAAGAACTGGATTCAAAGAAATAAGATAATGAGTGGCATTGCTTTTAAACATTTGGAGATCAAAGTTGACTGGAAAGCAAGAGGCCAGAATATTTGACAGATTTTATTATGCAAATAAAATTGATATTAACCAAACAATTAGATTTTTCAGAGAAATATATGATGTAAATTTCAGCTTGGGTTTTATTAAAAATATTTATAACTTATTTGGAGCTGTGTGATTTTATTATGCAATTCAAGGATTGCTCACCATACTGGAAATATATACAATAGTTTATTTTTATATTCACATATATGATGATTGCTGTAGATCATAAGAAAAATATAACTTTATATGAAAAACAAGATATTGTAAAGTTATGCAAGACAATGCTCATTCACATTCTGTAAAGCTGACTGCCTACTTTACCAAAATCATCAAATTAATGGCATAAACTTCCCACCACCCTCTCCAGATATTAATTCAATAGAAAACTTGTGGTACATTTTTAAGATATGTATCCAAGAATAGAAAACAATATTCAAGAAAAGATACCTGTGAAGCAATAAAACTGTTGCAAGTTAAAATAAGAACAGTAGAAAAGTTAACAAAATCAATAGTGAAAGATTGATGAAAGTTATAGAATGTCAAGGAATTCACATTAACATGCAAAATAATATAATTTATTCAGCTATATAGGATAAGGTGTTAATCAAATGTATATTTTTTTGGACTTACTTATAAATAAAAATTTATATTGCACTTAATATTGTTTACATAACTTAACACCACTACAAAACGAGTTCCTATTTTTTAAATAGGATAAATATAATATATTGCTTATCTAAATATATCCTAAAATTTTAAAGAAACCTTGATTCTTTCATGATTTTATTATGAAAACATTGACTTGTATAATCTATCTTTGAATATTATTACATCTAGCATAATATTGTATCTAGCAGTCCTTGATTATTAACCATAACCTCTTTCTCTTACAGAATTTATTTCTGTACTCTTATTCCTTATAGTCTCTTTTTCATAAACTCATATGTGCTTCTTCTGTCACCATACTGATTTTTTTTTTTTCAAATGCTGAAAATCATTTGAGAGGAAAAGAAAAATGATTGAGCCATAATATCTCTATATATGAATGAATAAAAGTACCTTTAAGATTGACAAATATTTGGGAAAAATAGTTGTTTTTCTGTTATAACTTTGTTTATCATATAGGAAATCCTTATGCTAAATTTGATAATGTCTTCTCCAGCATTTTATATTTGCATAGGGTGAAATAGATCAAAAGCACTCACTCTGGCCGAAATTTACAGATTTTTATTTATCCAAATAAATTTCCAAACTGATTTCTATTATAAAAGGAAAGAAAATATGAAATAATTAATTTTTTAAGTTTTAATATTTAGATGAAAGTGCACATACTAATCATTCTATCCTTTGGAATTTGATATTCTTATAACATATGTTTTTTTAAAAAATATATCCTTAAATTCTGACTAACACCTCCAGTACTTTAGCAGTTCTCTCCACCTTTTCATTTATTTCTAACATTCCTTTCTTGTTTGGTATTTCAGACAGGAAGACACTTTTCTATGCAATATGCAATATTTGGGGTAAAGTTTCTCACTTTGAAATGTTAGCACTTACACCACAGCCAAAATGACAGTAGTTGGTAATTGTTCGGGCTAATTTGGCCTTTTTGTGTGGAATGTGGAGATGAAGGAAAATAAAAATGACTATCCTCAGACAAATTGACATTAGTCTCATATTCTCTGCTGAGCACTAAAGTTCAACTGAAGGCTATAGACTCAAATCACATGGGTGGGTTTCTTTTGTCAGAATAATGACACAGTTCAGTTCCATCTCTCAGATTTGTCAGTAATTGTGAGCACAAAGCAGTAATTCCTAAGTTAGAGAAGATCTTTTACCTGTATAAGCTTTTATCAGTTAGTATCATTGCTTTTAAACAGTTTTCAGTGTAATATTATCAGTGATTTATTTTCTGCTGCTACTACTAATGATTATTATGATAATAATAGGACTGCTATGAATGATGATAAAAAAAATGTTAACCTGGCAAAATTATTGTTTTTTGGCTTATATTTGTAGTCAAAAGGACAATTTTTTTCTGGAAATATTGAAGATAGATTTATTCAAATTTTAATCTTTTTAAATTGGATTTATTTCTAAATTTTTTTTTTTTTTTTTTTTTTTTTTAAGCAAAGTAGCTCTAATTAAAATTTGTGAGCTAGTTAGTATTATTATATTCTGAGAGTCTGTTGGAGAGTAATTGTTATTCATGAATATCTGGTTTGGATGATTTTCATGATGATAAAATTCCCAAAAAGTGGAAAATATATTGTAAATATAATTATATCGAAGATGAAGTTCTAATAAATTTTGACAATTATGTCTCAGAATACTGGAACAGTAATTCTTATGAATTCCCAAACAATAATGTGGAAGAAAAGAAAGATAATTGTTTGCTTTTTATATTTCGTAAGCCAAATGTTAGATTCTGTTTGAAATGTACATTTGTCCTGGTCAGATCAGGTTGGTCTACTTTGAAAAAGTTCAACTTTCAGCAAGATGTATCTTCCATAGAGGATAATGGTTAGCATTGCTACTGTCATTTCCCTACCAATGACACCACTTTGATGGCCTTAAACCAGATTCACTTTGTCTTAAACCTTTTGATTACATTCAGTTATTCAAAAAGTATAGCATTTGGTGAAATTCTGCTTCTTTGATTTGTCTCTTGTCACACTAATTCATAATTCCTTCAGCAAAAGATTTTATAAAAGTACAACTCGCTTATGCATCAAATGAAGTAATAGCAAAAGTGAAGTAATTTAGAAATTTGTTGGTTATGCTATTTTGTCTTTTTGGCACTTATCTACAACAGTTAATTAGAATCTTCATAAAACTTAAGAAATAGGATTACTGTATTAACACTTTTTCAATTCTTGAAAAATTCCCATCAAATGTAATAAATGACTTTGAGTCACTTACCAAATTGAGCCCAAAAAGTTTGCTGTAAATGAAAAAAATTCAACTTAATTTTAATTATCAAAACTGAATTTTGTTTGTAACAGAAAGTATGCAACACTCATTTTCCTTTAGAAATGCCTTTCTGCATTGATTTATTTTTGAACGAGTAGAACATATCAGAAGTGCCATCTGCTTTTTTAACAACTATCATTCAAAAAATCACTATTTTGAATGAGGTTAGTCCTTGCCTGTTGCCCTACTTTTTTAGTTCTTTTTAAGTTTAGTAAATATTTGCCAGATGGATAGGCAAAAATAAGATTAAAATAGTTTTATATAGTAGAAATTTGGCACTACACATGTTGGTTAGCAACCATCCAAATACTTGTATTTTATATAAAATAATAATTATTTTATATTGTTTTTAGATATTCTTAACCATTTTTCTTGTGGTCATTTCTTTCTGTTTTTAGAAGGCTGATTCTCTGCTTTTGTAATTCATAATTTAAAAACATTAATGTGCTTGCATACATAATACACTAACTCATGGATGAATGTGTTATTAACAAGATGACTAGTTGGATAAATGTTTACATCATAGAAATAATTTTATCTGAGTGGTTACTTGAATTCTAGTAATGATTTTTGGAGGAAAAATATCTTTCATTTAAGACTAACCTTTTTTGTATTATAGAATTTTCAGTCATCCCTATAATACTGACCAGACAGAGTTGCTTAATTTCAGTGAACTGATACAACTGATGAGGAAACACTAAAAGGCAATGTTTTCTAAATGCTGCATTGTTTCCTTGTCAGAAAACTTTAGTTTTGTTCTTAAATGTTTTATTAAAACTTACAATGCTGTATCTATATTTGCATTTTGAAGAATCTGATGAATTAATTGTGATGGGAGATAGCTTCTAATAACTGTAGTCTATTGACTTTTCCGAAAACTACATATTTAAATGTTGAAATTTTTGCTTCTCCAAATGAATCTGCTTATTGCACAAAGTGGTTTACTGTGATCAGTCTTGTGTCAGTGTCCTCAGATCAATTGATTGTAGTTGTAATATTGTGAGGCTTTGAATTCCTTCATTTATTTTTTATTTTTCAAAATAATCCAAAGTCAGATCTGAAAAAAGCAACAGAAAGGAGATGAAAGTCTCGTCAAAAATTAATTACTGCAAGTAACATAAAAGATATTAATAGTAATTCTTATATAGCAATAATTTAGGATTCACATTGATAATAATTACCTGAAAAATAACTGTATAAAGAAAACAAAATGAGTCACTTACATATCAAATCATTTGTTTTCTTTGTAGATTTAAAATAAATTACCAACCTAGTATTCGGGATGAACCTGGGTGTCATAAATATCTAATATCTATATTTCTCATGTTGTCTGTCTGTCTGTGTGTCTGTCGTGGGTGTTGTTACCTCGCCCAGGCCGCATTTCTCAGCCAATTTCGATGCGGTTTTCACCACAAGTTTGCAAATGGCTGCCGTAAGGACATGACGGAGCCTGATTTTTGAGTTCGGACTCAGGTTCCCAAAAAATCAATAATTGAAAAAATCTGCTTACAGAAGGAATGATTGCATTTCAACCAAATTTGACACCCTCTTAGAGTCTACCATTAGAAGTGTTGTCCAGAAGTTTTATGACCACAGACCCCTAAACAGCGTGGAAAATCGATAAAACCCAAAAACCGATACGCCCAGATTGCGCCTGAACCACATGTTGGTTTTTAGCGAAAACCAATCGGATTTATGAACAGGCCATTGGGAGTCACCATGTGAAGTTTCAACTCTGAGCGCCTCCCCCAAACCGAGTACAAATCGACAATCGGTCATCCCTTAAAAATGTTTTTCCAGTTGGGTATTTCCTAAATGCAGATTAATTTAAGGTCACGCTATGCACGGGAAGAAACGGGTCAGTGCGTGCAGTGGAGTGGAAGAAAACATTTGACCTCAAATTCTGGAATGGGTACAGGGCCATTGAAATTCGTCTTTTTTATCCCTGCTACCAGGTCTGACTTTGAGCCACAAATGACATATTCGACTTTGTCAACACTTTTGCTTTTAATCGTCGCATCTTACCAAAATATGCACTTCCTTTATTCGCGTCTTTACTGAAAAAACCGCGCATCGTGCTGAGTGAAAAATGGTTCTGCCCTCAGCTGTCCATTTTCCAATTCTTTAAACCTTTTCCCTAGCCCAGGCCGCATCCCAGACCTAACGAGGAGTTTTTGCACTAAAACATCAGGGCTTCCTCCCAATCCATTTCAAAGCTAATGCCGGCAAACGGTTAGCGGCTTTTTGTTGTCGCACAAACTAAACGAGCAAATGTTTCATTGCAGCTCCTTGCATTCTCATCACCGGCATCACGTGCATTAGAGCCAAGCTGCATATGCAGCAGGCAGCTTGACCCGTTCGGCCAAGCCTTGCGCTTGCCAAATCATCGCGCGTCGTGAATGCGGCGCTAGCATCTTCCATTTTGCGTGCTCATTCATTGCTCTAAGTCATGGCCATTGTCCAGGCTACACCAATCAATGACAAGTCACACTCGCGTCTTGATTTGATCGCCATTAATACATCTGTCCTTGGATTAATTGACAGCTTCCTGCTACTGCAAGTTACCTATTTGCTTAAACGTTTGCATTACCCATTTTATCTCCGTGTGCTGCCTCTGCTGCGCAGCCCAGTCCATCTTAACGTTCCATACCTATTTCTACCTTTTCGTAGTTCAGTTTTGCTATTAGACAGTTAACTGCTGTTGCGAGTTACTTATTTACTCAATCGTTTGCCCAACCTATTTTACCTCCACGTTACAGTTTTTCACTGTAAGTTTGAAGTGTACTGCCTTTTACTACGCCAGCCCAGTACGCCTCAGTACTTCACTGCCTATTTGCTTAAACGTTTGCATTACCCATTTTATCTCTGCGTGCTGCCTTTACTGCACAGCCCAGTCCATCTTAGCATTCCATATCTATTTCTACCTTTCGTAGTTCTGTTTGCTATTAGACAGTTAACTGCTGTCGCAGATTACTTCTCTTCTGCCTTTACCACGCTGCCCAGTACACCTCAGTTTTTCACTACTTTTTAACCTTCAACGATTCAACGTTTTGGTTATGTAACCTCTTCCTACAGCGACGTTTTCGTGCCCAGAAAGCACAGCCCATAGCTGGAGAAGCTTTTCCATACCGCTCCCACTGCATTTTTAGTCTTGGTATACAACTAGGTTGCACCGCTTCAGCTTGCATCAACTTCTATTCGCATTCTTACACAGCATTTCTACAACCTTTCAAATGGCTCCTACACAGCCCGAACATCCGCCGTCAGCAACTGAAGACCCCTAATACTGTTAACGTTACACATGCAGAACAGGCGACTGTGGAGGATCACATATTAACTCCGGTTACAGACGATCATATAGCGTCTACTTCAACCTCTGCTTTGCACTCTTCCGCGTGCCGTGGTGATGACCAACCCGGCAGCTCTGCAAAGGCTGCAAAAACAACCAGGCGAGGCAACCTTAGCAGGCGTTCTAAAAAAGCCTCATTGGCTAAGGGGAAACGGGAGCAGGATTTCATTGAGTGCGCCTCCTTGGGGGAGAAGCGGCAGGCGTCTACTTCAACCTCTGCTTTGCACTCTTCTGAGTGCCGTGGCGATGACCGACCCGGCAGTTTTGCTAACCGTGCCAAAATACCATGGCGAGTCAACCTTAACAGGCATTCTAAAAGAGCCTCTGCGGCAAAAAGAAAGCGGGAGGAGGAAACCGAGGTAAAGGCCTCTTTGAGGCTTTTGAGTCAATCTCAACGGAGGCAGTATGTTTTGTCACATGAAACGCTTGGTGAGTTTACACATATTCGAGGAAACTACCTAAATTATTGCAAGACAACAAAAAAGTGGCTTCATCACAAGCACTTTTGCGGTCTTGACAGAGCCTCCATCGAAAAGCTACTTGCAATGCAGCCGACACCACTGCAACTTCCACAGCTGAGAAAACCGCATGTAATGCAGCAGCAGCTGTGGCAACGTCCATTCGACGGTCCCAGGAATCCATGGCTGAGAAGACTGCACGCCATGCAGCCAACGCTGCTGCAACTTCTGCTGCAAGGGCGTCGGAAGGTTCGGCTAAAGCGCTGCGGCGGCAACGCGATTCAATTTCAACTTCGCTGCTGGAGCTATAGAAGGATCTGCTGAAAGGCTTGAAAGGTTGCAGACTGTTAACCAACGCCGCCATGCACACAGCGAGGGCTCTGTAGCCCGCCAAAGCAGTTTTGGTTTAAGCTGGCGTTCAACTATGAGCCAGTTTTGAGGCTTTCCGGTCGCAAAGACCTCCTAATAGGATCCGTAAAATAGCCTGGAGAGTCTGCAGGTTTGTGTTGTTCAGATGGTAAGGCACAATTGCCACCTTTTCAAGAGCTACCTGACCCGTTGAAAGCTCCAGACATTTCCTCGCAAAAATCAGACAGTACAATTGTGCCTTCCAGATGACCTCTTTTGGTGGTAATGCCTTCTGCGAAGTCGGTTGGATTCCCACCTTGAAGGTTCAAGGTCAGGTTTACCACTGGATTGGGTCTCTTTTGACGGAAACTGCCACTGATTTGGCCTTTCTACAAATATACTTCATAGCTAACTACAATCAACAGGCAGATGCCCGCATGGGCATTATTCCCGAGAACGATCCAAGCCAGGACAATCATCCTCACAGGGATATCATAATGACTCTCCAACAAATGCTCCATGAGACAAACAGCTATGTCCGCAGTTTTAAGTATGCTCTCGAAAATAACACTTCTGATTTCATTATTTTAATTGATGCTGACAAACGGCCTCAGGGAGAGCACGAATGTCGTTACAATGCTCCCGCAAGTAACGAAGTTTCTGTCATTGTCAGCGGTGATCAGCACAACAGACGTGACACTGTTATCGAATCGCGCGGCAGTGGGCTCCGAAGAATCAGTGAAACGCACCGGTCCTACGATGCACTGCAATACCCACTTCTCTTCCCTTACGGAGAAGATGGGTACCACTTTGGCATTCTGCAAAATGGGTTCACCTTAAAATCAGTGTCTTGCAGGGCTTTCTACGCCTACCTATTGATGGTACATGAGGGTGCATTCAATCATCTTCATCGAAGCCGGCAACTTTTCCATCAATTCATAATAGACATGGCTGCTAAGATGGAATCCAAAAGACTCTGTTACATCAGATTGAATCAGACCAAGTTAGCGTTAAACTCTTATATTCACCTCCATGATACTTTACGAAATGACACTGATCCACGCAATATAGGCAAGATGTGCATACTACCTGCAATGTTCACACGCAGGCCACGATACATGCACGCGAGGACGCAAGACGCGATGACATACGTTTGTAAGTATGGCCGACCAGACCTATTCATAAAATTCATGTAAACCCAAAATGGTACGCAATTGTTAAGAACTTATGCCAGGGCAATCGCCCTCCACGACCGTCCAGAGCTCATTATGCGCGTTACCATCTGAAGTTGGGAAAGCTAATGGATGTGATTACAAAGGGTCAGGTTTTTGGGGCTGTTTGCTGTCGCATGCACACTATCGAGTGGCAGAAACACCTGCCTTGATGACATATACTAATTTGGCTGTGCAACAAGATTGAGGCCACAGAAATTGATCATCCTATTTCTGCTGAAATTCTGATCCGTCGGCTGACTCTGAATTGTGCGAAATAGTGACAACCAACATGATTCATGGTCCCCTGCGGGTCACATTACAATTACACCAGCTGTCACAACAGCGGCGGCAAATGCACCTGGCAGTACCCACAAGATTTCGTGAGCCGAAATCATTACAGGAGCGATGATTATCCACTGTAACAGTGAAGGAGTCCCACTGAGGGAGGATTTACAGCCGTGGTAAAGAGCCACAAGTGGATAACAGATGGGTAGTGCTATACTGTCCCCTGCTAACAAAAGCGTTCAATCGCACATCAATGTCGAATATTGCCATTCAGTTCGCTCCATCAAGTATGTATGCAAGTACATCAACAAAGGGACTGATGCTGCAATGTTTGGTATTAGGCAGGTAGGTTCCGTGAGCGAAATCCAGGACTTCCCCTTGAGTGCGTCATTAGCAGCACAGAGGGCCCTTGGCACATATTCAGCTTCCCCCATCCACGTCGGTTCCCAGCAATCGTTCAGCTTGCTGTGCACCTAGAAAACAACAAACTTCATTATTTTTCTGCGGGTACAGCAATGGATGTGGCTGCGTGTACCAAAGACAACGCTTACAGCGTTCTTCAAACTTTGTCGACAGGACGAGTTTGCTAGGACTCAACTATACCCAGACGTGCCTTCATACTATGTGTGGACAAAAAAGAACACCTGGGCTTGGCGGAAGTGCGAGGCCAATGTCGAAGGCTATCCAGGCGTCAAAAAAGACGCCACACTCTGAAGGGTATTCACGGTTCCCCCATCGCAACAGGAATGTTTTTACTTACGACTCCTTTTGCATGAAGTTAGTGGTCCAACGAGCTACAATAACTTACAGACGGTTAATGGAGTTTTATGTGACACTTTTTGTGAGGCCTGCCTCCGTCCCGGCCTTTTGGAAGACGACAGCCAGTGGGATACCACAATGGCTGAGGGAGCTCTTTTAAAAATGTCATCTGCTTTGCGCCACCTCTTCACCACAATCTTACAAATGTGCAAACCCAGTGATCCCAAATCACTTTGGGACAAATACAAGGACTTTTTGTCCGAAGACATACTCAGAGAAGCGCAACTGCTTCGTCCAACAATGGTTCTTACATTCAACGATGAAATTTACAACAGGGCGCTTATAATTATTGAGAACCTGTTTGTTGAAATGGGGGGGGGGCGGATCTCTCGCCGCTATTGGGCTTCCAACGCAAGATCGTGTAGCTTCCTCCAGTCTCTCACCTGAGATTGTGTGGGAGACATCCTACTCTGTTGAAGAGCTCAACGCATATGTCACAACAAATGAGCGAAAACTTCTCATAGACCAAAGGGCTGCTTACGATGCGGTTCTTGCATCCACCAGGCAGGATAAATTTTCTTCCTGGACACGCATGGGGGAACGGGAAAAACGTTCGTAACAAAACTGCTTCTTGCAGAAATTCGGCGCCATGGCAAAGTTGCGCTAGCAGTAGCGTCTTCAGGCATTGCTGCCACATTACTACCGGGTGACCGAACAGTGCACTCAACGTTTAAACTTCTGCTTTGCTTAAGGCAGAAACAGCTGTATGCAGTATAGCCAAGCAATCAGGTCTAGCGGAGGTACTCAGGCGATGTAAGCTCATCGTCTGGGATGAGTGCACTGTCAGTCCCAAAACTGCACTCGAGGCTGTAAACCGCTCTCTGAAGGATATTCGAAACTCCGATGACCTTATGAGAGATATAACTGTCCGTCTATCCGGTGACTTTCACCAGACCCTCTCTGTTGTACCTAAGGGGACAAGGGCCGACACTATTCGAGCGTGCTTGATCGTCACAACTTTGGCCCACTGTTAGACCATTGCCCCACTAACATTGCACACCTAACTGCGATGTTTGGGTCCGCCCGAATTTTTCAATTCATTATTAGCCCTTGGCGAAGGTATTATTCAGCGGACACTAATGGATTAAATAACGTCAGGGGTTGTCTACAGTGGTCACAACGCCAGCAACACTCAGGGAATCAGTTTTTTCCTGATCTTCAAACCAACTTCTGCGATATTGAGTGGCTTGCTGGGCAGGCCATTCTTGCCCCCCAAAACACCACTGTGACAACCCTTAATTGACAGCTTTTGGAAACTCTGCCAGGGGTGTTGCATGTTTACAAATCCATTGACAGAACTCCAGACTCAACTTTACGTAGCTTGCTCTCGACTCGGCAGGCGCGAGGATGTGTTCCTTTATTCACCCTCACAAAAAGCTAAAAATGTGGTCTACACTGAAGTCCTCAGCCAGTGATACGCAATTTTGCCTTTCTATGCAAGAAAATTGTTGGCCATATAAGAAGCACTGCTCCTCTAAGTGTACAACCAGTGACAGACAGTGTTTGTCCTTGGGCCTTATTAATTGTCATAGCGAAACAGCGTGCGAATGGGAATGGGGATCTTCTGATCTGATGGATACAAATGCATCCTTGGGATAAGCACTTGCTCCCCTTTACCGCATTACTGTGAAGCATTGAACTCATTGCCAACTAATGTATAGTTACAAGCATCAATTATCTCTCCTCACACCACCATAGCATATGTACAGAAATGAATGACTCCGACCAGGTTACGGGCCCTTTCAAAAATGCATGCGCGACCCCTTCATGCAGCAAAAAAAATCAATAAAAAGCTCTGGTTCGATCCTGCCATCAGCTGTCAGTTTTTGACTTCTTTTCACGCCCAGCCTGCAATTAACGTCAAATGTCGATTCAATTTACGGCGTCAATTCATAATGGAGACAGATTTTCAATTTGGACTCAGACTTTCAAAAAAATTGGTAAATTGGCTGGTATTCCGGTATTTCGCGGATTACATTCTAAAATTTCGGGCGTTCTTTACAGTTCAACCAGAAATTCCTACACAGCCCAGTTAGAGGTGCCTTGCATAGAATGCCGTGTGACCCCCGTCATGACTCAAAAATCGATACAAACCTCCGTGTTGACCATGCCCTCAGGAGTCCATTTCCCACTTCTTTAAACTTTGTTCTTTCTCCCAGGCCGCATCCCAGAGCCGATTTTTCAATTTACGTCATTGTGTCATGTCAGAGCCCGATTTTTTTATTTGGGACTCAAACTTTGTAAAAGAACCGATTAACTCACAGGTGATACGGATTTTGGGGGTTTTAAGTTGAATGTCTCGCCTGCACTCATGCCCAGTACATCTAAGCTTTTCACCTCATTTTGGACTCTGTGCAGTTGACTTCACGTTGTTAAACACTTTTGAGCTCTTTTATTTGAACTTAAAAAGCGGATCAATGTATGGTTTCCAAAGTACCAGGTTAACAAAACAAGGGCAACAACAACCCTGCCCAAGTAGTATAACCAGTCTCAATATTTCAGGAAACTGGGTTGGGTGTGAAAAAGTATTTGTTGTTAACATTATTTGTTCATTCGGTTTTTCCATTTCTGAGTCCTTTTTTTAAAGCTGATCGTTTTTGTGTTCATTTGTTTAGTTCTTTTTTAAGTAACAGATTTAATGTTTGGTATAGAGCTTAGAAAAAATGTGCAGTGTGAGATAGGCAAGAAGTAAGGCATGTCGCAACATCAGCACGGCAAAGGGCACTCCTTTAAAGGCAAGGTAGGGCAAAAATATTTTAAGTCAAGTGATAGCGATTGCTGTATGAGTCGTACGATTTTTGAATCAAGCACAGGCAACACCGGGCTATGCTGCTAGTGATAAAATAAGAGTAGAAAGTAATTTGTCTAAAGTTATCTTTTTCTGGGACTGATATTCACCAGAAAAAGAAAAGATGAGTTGCTAAAGTAGAACAACTAAACTACACAAATTATATTCATGTTTCATTTGCTATTAAAAGTGCTTTTGGATATTTGGGATGAAAAAAAAATGACAAACATTGATTATGCAAATCCAGAATCCAATAAAAAGGTGGGGGGTGGAAAGGGCCATATAGTATTTAAATGTAATTATGCATAGTTAGGTAGTTAGTTTAAGCAATGGAATCAACCACACTCATGACGTTTTTGTAGTTTTTTTGTTTTTTTGTTTTTTTTGCATTCACACTTTATGGACTTTGTTCACAACAAAGGTAGTGGTTCTAACATGAATAAAATCTGACCTTTACCTTTTCAACTAAAATATCTCATCATGATATGATATTTAGTAAGCTGGACTTGAGGATCATTATTAATGAGTAGTGAGTTTGATCTTCATGTGTTTGTGATCTTGTCAAAATTAAGGTACAATTAGTAAATCATTTTACTTATTCAACTGACAACTCTACTTTTTTAAAAGGATTTTTTTTCTCAAGTTTTATTTTTGATCATCTTTTTCATTCATTTTTTCCTTTTTTTTCTGTGGGTTACCCTAAGTAAACATTTTTCAGCATTTCCTCTGACTAGTTTTTGAGTAGGGAGAGAAGCTAAATGTTTGAAGAAACATCTCTCCCTAACCCCATCTTTCAAATACCTCTCTATAACCTCTCTCAGCCTGTAAATCTTTGGGTTGATTAGCTACAATTTGTACATGGATTTTTATTTTTTTTAAACCCTGATTAAAATTTCTTTCCAATCTCTCCTACAGAGTTAACCCTTAAAAAGTCACCATTTTTTTCTGATTACTATAGCTGCTGGCTGCTTTGATAACTAAGATGAGTGTGTTACCTGGACTTAGCAGTGTTGCTTGTAGGGTGAAGATTTAGAAGAAAAAGAACCAAGGTGTAAAGAACTTGTGTCAATTTGGGAACAAGCTTTAATGTAGGTAAATAGCTGTGTGCATATTTACATATGTATCTTTTTTTTTTTTTTTAGTAAGGAATTATGAATAATTGTCCTTCTCGATACATTATCTTAGTGTTATCATTGTTCTATCAAAGAACAAATCAGTTTTCCAAGTCTGTAATATTTGCCTATTAAGCCACATTAATTTTTAAACCCTAGTAGATTTTTTTTCCCACTTGTGCTTATATTCTCTTCATCTAAAATTTCAAATCAAACAAACCTTTTCTATTTTTCCTTTTTTTTTTTCTCTTCTCTGCAATATTGTCACAGGTTTTATGAACACTAGAGTTAAATTTAAAGAGTAAGTAACCTCTGGTTCCAGATAGGCTGTCAAATTCATCAAATAATGAGACAATGTCTTATGCTTAATCTACTTTATCATACTAAAATATCTGATTCTTGTTGTCAATAAAATAAAATGTTTCCAAGACATTTGCTATTTTTATTTTTTTATTTGTTACACACAATGGAAATACCAATTAATATTGGTTAATTGAATTGGGAACTTTTGTTTTTCTGAAAAGCTGAAAGAAATGAAAGAATTACAAAGTTATTGTGTATGTTAAAGTCTAGAAAAAAGAAAAGAAATCAATTAAGATAAGAAAAATGTTAATATAAATAGGAATTGAATATATAGTTTAAATAACTTCCAAAAATGAAGCATTACAAAACCTAGAAATAAGAAAAATTAAGAAATTAATTTATTTATTGCCAAAAATAGAGACAAAGTTGCAGAAAAGAGTTCATAAAATGTTAAAGGATCAATGTCAAGGAAATAAAACAATCAAAATTTTATACAAAAACTACTAATAAAAGTATGTAAATGTTTGTGTTAAAAAAAGTTAATGAAAAAAGAAAGAAATTTTGATCAGAAACTGAAACATGTCAGTTTGTTGCCCTTTTGAAGACTTAGAATATGAGACTTGTCAATTTTCAAAAGCTGAAAGTTAATTTTTTTTTATTTTCAATTCATCAAACAAATAATTTCAAATAAAAATAATGACAGTCTTTACTCCTGCTAGATTTCTCCTTGCTTCTTCCTGTAAAATATCTTTGTTAGCAATAAATAAATAAAATTATAA
>CAHIKZ030000812.1:0-70000 GCA_903632075.3 Acanthosepion pharaonis | reverse complement strand
TGAAATTGAAATATTAAACTGAATTTTTTGTTTGCTTCCTGTAATCATTTGAAAAATAACTATTTTTAACAACTAAAAAATTAAATAATCTAATATTCCTTAAAAATAATACAATATATATATATATATATATATATATATATATATATATATATATATATATATATATATATATATATATAATTTTTTTTTAAACCATTTTGAATTGAACAAGATTCCAGCTTTGTATTTTTGTATTAAAAAACAAGTGAACAAAACCTGTATCTCATTTGAGCTGTGACCCCTTAAATTTCTGTAGCTTACATAGGTTTACCTCTTCTGATGGCTGTAACTACTGCAACCTGATACTAACAGTCAAATTGGTTGTATACCATCTATATTCTTTACCTGGTGCTTATAATCTTTTCATCTTTGTTGTCATCTAACTACACTTGCACTTACTCATTAAATGCAATATTGCAGCTTGGTTCTCATTTTGTTATGCACAAACTTCAAGACTAAGACTCAGTTGGTTCTAAACAGCATTTGACTGCCAGCAGCAAGTTTATACCATAATTGTGTTCTCAGTTGAGATTCTCCTAACCCTATAGATAAATCAGTTTCATTCTAACACATGGCACTAATAGCACTCTGTGAAGATTAAACTCCCTACAATAACAATTGCTTTTTAATCATTGTTCTGCAGCAAGTGGCCTAGTACAGATAAGTTTTGTTTTCTCTTCATGGTTAGTAAAATAACTTAAATGAATAAATTAATGTTTTTGTGGAATTTTGTAGGTGGATTCATGTGACAGTCAGAAATGACATTTCAAACAATGATTAACAAAAATGTAAATTATACACAAATTTCTTGTACTACAGCTGTGATGAAAACCTCAATCTTGTTTCTACCAATATTAAAGATAGTTGAAACCGGCATGACAGAAAATTTCCACCTGAACATAATCAGAAGAAATTAACTGTTTTATTTCTTCATCAGCTTCAAAATAATGTTAACAAAGTAAAACTGAAGCATTATTTTATAATTGGGTACATTGTGTTTTTAAGTATTTACATAACATATTTAGACTACTGAATTTCATTTTGCAAATGAACTGTTTATATAATGTTTGTATGTGTCTTATATTTTAGCCCCAATTTTTTGATTGCATTATTTCCTATCAATCCTCCTTTTACAGATTTTCAATACACAACACAATTTGAAAATTCACAAAAACAATTAAAAATTTGTGCTCTTTACTATTTAATGATCAATTTTTATTTACTGTCAGAAACAATTTAAGTAATTGTGGAGTAATGGTAAAGTCAGTGCAGTGACTTGCCTACATATATTGAGTTTGCATTAAAACTATTACTGTTTGACTTTTTACTCTACAACCAGAACTTGTTATAGATATTACCATTAGGTTGAGTGAAGCATTTTTCCACAATCTTTTTTTAGATAATTTATATTTCTTTTAATATAAATTTTATAATTTTTGTGTTTAATGTTTGTTACATTGCTTAAATATAGCTTTGTTTAAATTTCAGTATCAGTCTAAGGTTATTTAACTTTCTTAATTTTTATTCTTGAAAAGAATCATTCTCACAATGATGGAATGTGTATTCAGTTCTTGGGTATATGCTTATTTCATTTCATGATATACTGCTTTTTTAAAACAAAGAATGGGTAGACATTAGGAGATGAGAAAAATGTTGGCTTGAAGTTTTCTAATATTTTGCTGTAGAAAGTTTCTCAAACTTTTTGTATCTTTTAACATTCTACATAAAGCCAAATACTCTGGAGAAAAGCATTGATCTCAATTTCTTTTGCACTTTGGGTGTGGTCAAATCTCTACGGAAACTTGTAAATTTCTCATTGGAACCTAAAATATTGACTAGTATAGCCTAACTGAACTTGTGCTCTTATTACTGGTGGTGTGCTTTTGCTGATTTGTATACATCATTTGTCTAATTCTTATTTTTATGGAAGCACAGAATGTCATATTTTTCTATCAAGTATTTTATGCTCTGCAAGTACAGCAAAACTTGCATCTTAAAAGCAATTTTTTTTATTCATTATTTTTAATTTTTGAAAATTAAAACTTGTTACTTGACCTTGTGACTCAAGAACAAGTATTTCTTGTGGACTCAGAAAACTTTATGCTGAAAGTTATAAAAATAACCCTGAAATAAAAATTGGTTACAAACTATGAATGTCAGAAAATACAGACGTCCCATTTTTTTTATCTGGAGAAAATTTAGTATTTGAGAATGAATTCACCACAAATGTTCTCATTAAGGTTTCTGAGACTCTAAGTAAATAGCTTTTTTTGGTTATGATTTAACAATAATTGCACTAATCCATCACTTATTCAAACTAGTATCTTATCAATTAATTCAAGTATATGTTCTTCAGTATTTATTTCCTTTCTTTTATGATGTTAGGTCAATGAATGCTTGTTATCACTTCTGAAATGCTTGTTGTAGACGAGACATTGTAAACACAGATACTGGTAGTAGTAACACCTTCAATAATACTTGCACTAATAGTAATTGCCGAATAGTACTTTGTATAATAATAATGTATAGAGAAATAGTATAGTGATCACTTAGATGTCACACTAATTCCCATTTATATGTTTCATTTATGATCATGTGATCTACTTCTTTAATGAGAAAATCATCAGTGTTTGCTCACTGGTGATCTGTTTTCAAACTACAGTGTCAGCAATGACATTTTATTTCTATACAACACTTTAACAGAAACCATTGCTGATCCAAACATGTAAACCTTGTATTCATGCTGAAAATTTTCAGGTTAAACTGAGCAATTAATGTTCAACAGATTTGTACAGGAAAGGAAGTCCAGAGGGCACACTGGCCTCATAGACAGTGTGTGTATATATATATATATATATATATATATATATATATATCATTCCACAATGAAGAAGCATGGATAAAGAAAGATGGGATATTTGACACTACAATGGGAAGCTTTGACGGTGCTGAAGTATGCACACGAAATCATAGGCATTTACTTACTACACAAACTGAGCAAAATAATAGATAAAAATGACACGGACTCTACAGGGACGAATTCTCATAATCTTAAGAAACTGTAACAAACAAAACACAGACAAAACTAGAAAAGCAATAATAAAGATTTTTAAAAATAACAGATTCATATATATATAAAAAACTAACCTAAACGGCGAGATTTCCTAGATGTTACCTTCAACCTAAGAGAAGGCACATATAAGCCATACAGAAAACCCTAACGATAAACCACTCTACATACAGACATCTTCCAACCATCCCTTCTTCTATAATCAAACAGATACCAAAATCGATTAACCGCAGGCTCTCCGACAATTCCTCCAATGAATCCTCTTATTTGACAAAGCTAAGAAAGACTATGAAATGGCCCTAAAAGATAAAGCGGATTCCCAGCAATACTACATACCACCACAGAATACAAAAAAGACCAACAGGAGAAGAAATATCATATGGTTCAACCCAATTGTACAGCAAGAACATAAAAAACAAACGAGGGAAAAATATTCTTCAAACTCTTACACAAACACTTCCCAGAATCAAGCACCTTACACAAGATATTCAACAAAAAACACAGTAAAAATCAGCTACAGCTGCACCGAGAGCATGGCAACAAATAATAAAAAAAAGCACAATAGGAAAATTATCAGCAAAACCACACTTAACAAATTAAACCCACGTGCAACTGCAGAATAAAGAAATAATGTCCCCTTAAATGGAAATTGTTTACAAAACAACGAATATACCAAGCCACGATAAAATCACCAGATAATGAAGAAAAAGTATACATAGGAGTAACTGAAGGACCCTGAAGCAAAGAAATTATACACACAAAACATCGTTCACAAATAGTAAATATCACGAACAGTACTATGCTTTCTAAGTATATCTGGGAAATAAAAAAACAAAACGCACATCACACCAAAAATATCTTGAAGATAAGGAAAAAAGTCATCAGCCTACAACAACCAATCAAAAACTTGCAAACTTTGCTTGGAGGAAAAAATAGCTATCATTACTTTCCCACCAAAATAAATTATTAAATAAAAGATCCGAGCTCATCTCAAAATGCAGGCATGAAAATAAATTTTACTCGTAACCTAAAAATGAAAACGGAAAAATAAAATAAAAACAAACAAATACACTAATAAAAAAAAAAAAATAAAATAAAATGAATAAATAAATAAATACTATGTTGCTTAAAAACCAAAAGAGAAAAATATACAAATAAATTGGACCTAAATTCATCCAAGTAAATAAATAGACAAAACCAATCCCAAATTAAAAACTGTTCCTGCCAAAAAATAATAGTTAGAATGAACTACAACAACCAACCCTAAAGTTAAACAAATAGCTTTAATTAAATTCTCAAACCAAAACAAAACTGTTAAATACGTGATATAAACAAAATTTTTACTACGTTAATAAATAAATAAATAAAATAAGAAACAAAAAAAAAAAAACGAAATGGTATAATTTGACCCAAATAAATAAACAAAAGCAACTTCCGTAAAAAATAACCGCCATAATAGAATACCCACAATGCACCACTAACCTGTATATATATAAATAGCCGAAAAATAACAGCATATGTGGCCTGACGATTGTATATAGCATGAAACAGACTGTTGCCTCTAAGTGTTGACTTCTATGTTCACTTTTATATTTACACACGCCTATCTCTGATATTGAGCACTTTATCCCATAAATATAGTACACCTTAAGACTATATTTTTTTTATATATATATATATATATATATATATATATATATATATATATATTTAAAGAAATTTTTTTTAGTTTAATCGTTGTTATTTTATAGATACAAGTATTTACAAATGCTCTGTTTATGATAAATACTTGTATCTATAAAATAACAACGTTAAACATAAAAAAAAAAAAATGTCTTTAATAAATAAATTGTCGGACCTTGTCCATTTCTTAATATATATATATATATATATATATATATATATATATATATATATATATATATATATATAATAAGGAAATTTTCCGACAACACAGTCATTTTTATAACATAGGATTAAAAAATAGCGGATACCAAAATGCTAACATAAATTATAGAAACAATAGCACTAACAGGAAGAAAAACAGGAAAAGGAAAATCATTATTGTATACCCCTCCATTCAACCAAATGGTTAGTACTAAGCTAGGACATAAGTTCCTAGCTTTAATTGAAAAACACTTTCCTACTAATAGCACATTTAGCGAGATCTTTAATAAAAACACCTTAAAATCAAATTGCACTGAAAATCTAGAAAGAATCATAAAATATAATAATAAAATCCTGGAAAAACATGCATGCCAAAACAGTATTACCAAAATTCTAAACTAAAATTAGGGAAAAATAATGAAAAATTGTCATTGTAGAAACCCTGAAGATTGCCCATTGGAAAATATATGCCTCATAAAATCCGTGGTATACCAATGCACTATCTCATCCATTGAGAGTCCTAACACTGATAGGATATACATTGGGTCAATGAAGAATGAATTTAAAATTAGATGGAGACAACACAAAAGCTCCTTCAATAATATTAGAAATAGAAATCAGACATCTCTATCCAAATATTTTTGGCATTTAAAAGAAATGAATAAAACTGCAAAAGTAAAATGGAAAATAATAAATAGAACAAGAACTTGTAAAACCTGGGATGACCCATGCCCTTTATGCCTACATGAAAAAACTACACATTAAATTTCTAAATAATGAAAATTTATTAAACAGTAGACACGAGTTTTTTGCTGACATCATCAAATTTTCACATTAAAAAATTAGCATAGAAAAAAAAAAAAATTTCATAATATAATAAAAGGCTTAAAAGCTTAACCCAATCATTAAATAGTAAAACCCTTTATGAAGTCATCAGAAAAACAAGTAGTAGTTCAGTGCGACGCGTTCATATATGTAACAGCCATCTGGATAATGAATAAATAGATAAAATAAAATAAAATTCTCTAGACACTTCACGACATAGCATGGTGCCAAAAAGCTATCTTTCGCTGTAACTGACCAGGCGATGTGCATACATGAACACCATCATCCTCTTTGAAATGGATACCCCACCCTACCTCAGCTTGACCTCTTTCCGAAGGTGACTGATATTTGGATAAAAATTAACTCTTATGCTCCTTATCAAAATGGTCGCCCCAGCTGTTTCCATAGTAATTAATTTTGTGAGCAAACATACTTATAAAGATGCGTAAATTTCAAGATTGGTTATTCCTAAATTTTCACGTGAGGATGAAACAGGGCTTGATACTTTTATTCAATTTAATTTTAATAATTATATTGAGGGTTTCAGCTCTTGTTTTTGAATCATGAGAACTCTTATGTAGCGAAGGAATCATACTTTTTAAAAAATAATTATAATTTAAGCTCTACTTCTGTATGGAGCACTGTTTTTTTAAAAATAAAAAAAAAATAGTAAAGAACTCCAGATTATTTACCTAATGTGTTCTTTCCTATTTTTCTACAGACCTCCACATATATATATATATATATATATATATATATATATATATATATATATATGTGTGTTTTTTTTTTCCTAAATATAATTTGGCAAATTTTTAAGTAGATTTTTTCAGGATTTTAATAGCAAGAATTTATTTTTTCTTCACTTTGTATAGTCAGTTTGAATTCTCAAACATTTTGATATTTCAATAATGACAATGTTTTTCACTCTTAGAAGTCTTTAAGTTGATGTCAAGTAAAGTGAAAATAAAAACAAAATATGTATTTTTTTACTTAGCTCATTAAGTTCACATTATTAGATGATTTCCCTGTTAACTTTTTTTTTTCCTAAATTTTGCACAAGAAACTATAATTTGATTGCATTTCAGAACTTGAAGCTATAAATACATCAGCATATTTACATGTTTATATTTCTACAGAAATCACTTTCTTGAGGGTGAAGTCAAATGTTTAATTAGATTCCTCTCAGAATTCTTTTGATTTTTCTATGCGAAATTTGTTTCATTAATGATTTTCTCTTCCAAAACTTGAGCATTTCATGACAATTTTCAATAAGTAATGCATGTATAAACACTCTTGACAAAATTTCTCATCAATTGCATGCCACTGTGATTGACAGAATAATAGTGTGGCTGAGTAAGCAATTAGGCAAGCTACTCTCCCATAATACCTGACCTGACTGTAACAGCAAAATGTTCTTACTCCACTCCAATACTCAACATTGAAAAGAAAGTGTGTGTATGTAATACACACACACACACACACTAGCTTAAGAGTCACCCTGTGGGGCGGCATTTAAGCTAGCTTCTGCAGAGGGTTTTTGATTGGGCATCTGGCCCAACAATAACACTTCATGCATTGAGTACATATTAAATTTTAATAATATTTTTCAAACAACAGTTTTCATCAAAGCAATAGTATAATTTGTCTATTTGGAACTTATAGCAAAGCTGCATGATAAACAACATTTTTAGCATATCCATTCAGGGTCAGTACAAATAGCTTGTCTCCATTTCGAACAAAAATCAGGGCTCCATCAGATGAAGTCCAGTTACTTTCAATGATTGTCCTTGGGACTTATTGATTGGCATAGAAAATGAAGTCTTTTGAACTCAAAAAGGAAGATCTGGAAGAATTAAGGGGATTCTTGGAATTAAAATGCTTTCCTCTTCTCTTGGACCAGTAAGGATCTCTGTTTCCGAGAGATGGGGAAGCATCTTCTTGACTACCTTTTTTCCATTACAAAGCTTTGGCTGATCCAGATTTCTCATTAGCATAACTGGCACATTTACTTTTAGTTCCATATTGTGTGATGGCATTCCAGGAGGATTCAGGAACTCTATTGAATAATTCACTGCCTGCTCTTGTTCAACTGCAGTGTCGGTGGAAAAGTACTTCATGCTTTCTTTTGGAGTTTCTTGGAGGAGTTTCTAGTTGATACTATCCAGTTTGATTCTTGGGATCTCACAAAGCCAATTTGAATCCATGAAATGGTGTTTAATGTTTGGATGAACATAGTTTATCAAGTCTTGGATACTTGAGACTGAAACTCCACAACCATTTGGGAATGAAATATCTCCATTTTAGTCCATTTTTGATGGTTCCATTGCCAAGCTGCAACAGTAAAGCAGCAAATCTTCCTGCTTCAAGGTTACCTGTGATTCTAACTCTCATGCTTGTTTTCAGGCTGAATCTTTGAACATGGCTCCTGATGTAAGAATTTTTCAGGGAATTGTGTCCTCTTAATTGAAAAAGTGTGACACGCACATTTTCGCATGTATTATGTAGAAGATACATAAAGAAGGTGTGTTAATTGAGAGTTAGAGTTGTATCCCTTTAATTGAAAAATGTGTGACAGCCAAGGAAAATTTTATTAATTTTTTTATTTAGTTTTTCCAATGTTCTTACATTTTTCTGTTTGGTGGGAGTAAGGGGGTCCATCAGCCACTTCTTTAGCCATTTTTCAAGGGAGTTCATTTTGGTATAGTTAGTTTATTTTCATGTTTTGACTGTATGAATGTATTATTTATGTATTATAGTAGCAGTGACTCCAAGCCATTGTGTTGGGCATAGCTGGAATTCGAGTGGGTGACTTTTTATTTTTAAGACTTTTCAGCACTCCATTACCATTGTTAAACAAGTTAAGGTTGATGGTGAGCTGTTTGATGTACAAGGACTCACTTCTGGAATTTGATTTACAAGTGACTATTGTTATCAGCTAATAACTTTCTTAAGGACTCTTGTAGATTGTGGGTTGATAAATGTTTTTATAGAGAAAACAAACAGCACTCCTCTACCATCAGTTAATATTTGTTGGGCCTGTAGTCTAATACATGAAGAAAATAGTTCTGTTTTTATTTTCTATGTACACAGAATAATAAATAGTACATAGAAAAATAAAGAATAAATTGCTATTTAGCAGGGTTTTTTTGTGGGGGTTCTTGCCACCCTTAAATGCTAAACCATTAGCTATAAATTAAAAAAAAAAATTAATTTTAATCATTTGATGATTGCCTTGTGAATCATTGAAATATTGATTTATACAAGAAAATTCCTAGATGACAAAAAATTGCTACCACCCCTAAAAATAAAAAAATAAAAACCCCCAAAACTGAATTTTATGCATTTTCCAAAAGTTTGCCAAGTAGTTGTTTGAATGTAGGACTTTTGACCCTTAGAATTTATAGTACACAAAATATGTTCTTATTTTGGAATATTGGCTCTCAGTGTTTTACTTGTCTGGTTAATTCCAGAGCTCCTATTCCAATCCAAAAATTGGTGTATATTCCTCTCCATGCCCCTTTTCATGAAAAATGATCTAAGTCTAGCTTATACTGCTTTTTTATGATTTTTATTTTTGTCATTTTAAATATTTTCTCAATATTTCATATTTTTCAATATTAATGGAAACTTATGTAAGATTTCCAAGTTCCGGTATTTTTGTCATTTATTTTCTATATATTGGTTTCAATAATAAACATTGTAATTGAAAGTTTTAATCAAAAACATGATCAATATATGCAGCACTTGTCAAAATGGTCTCCAGCTAAATGATCCTTATAAACTCCAACATAACACACTAGAAACCATTACAAAGCCACCATCATAATTATTCTACTGTCAAATGGTATTAAACCCCTCTCTGTGCTCCATTGCTGCTACAATTATACTATTACACATATGTCATCCAGTTGAGTTCATTTTTAAAAATGGGTGATAGGAAAAATGTCCAGTTTACTTCTGCATTTAAATTTTTCTTGGTATTTCAATTTATGCATGTGAAATATTATATATCTATATATAACTAATTTATATGATATTAATTTTTATAATACCTTTTAATGTTAACTGTTTTCAACTGGAATTTTAAAATAAGAATTGTTTTATTAATTTCTAGATTAATTTTCTTTTTTGCTGTTAAAATCCTCATGATAATTCTTATATTCTGATGCATTTTGCACTTCCATGACATTGGAAATTGGAAGAAAACCGAAAATAGAAAAAGAAACAATGGTCTGAACCTTTGCTTCTTTTTCTATTTTCTGTTTTTTTCTAATTATATATACTGAAAATTCTCTTAATCAATTTTTTTATCAATCATTTCCTTTCCGAAATGTTTCTTCCCTTTTGTCCTTTCATGAAAATGACTACCACTATAAAACTAAAAATTATCTCTTATTCTAAACTGATTGCTTAAGTTACTCCAGTGTGCAGAAAATGTTTTTCTCTCCATCAAAACATACAGAATCTTCTGTCACAAAGTACCTCACTACCTGTGCAGCTATTAATTGTTCATATTGACCTGAATTACCATATGTAACACTTAGTATTCTTATGCACTACCAAAATCTGAAGTCTACCTGGAAAGAGGAATATTTCAAGAACCAGTTGCACAGCCTTTATATAACTTGGCAACTACACAAAGGATACCTGACTGCACACATGTGAGCAGACTCTCTCATCAGTGAGATGCTATTGAATGAATTTGTGACTGCTTTATTCACAATGGCTGATTATACCCATTCTTCATGTCTTGTGCAGGATTTTGTGCACAACACACTTGAGTCTGTCAGTTTCTACCCCTTACAATCCAGATTTAGTTGCCTATAATTTTAGGCTTTTCCCAAGGGTAAAATTGTTGTCTAAATGCTGAGGTAGAGTGGATCTTGCAGACTATTTTCAAAAGTGGAAGAGACACTGGAATAATAAGTGTGTGATGTTCCAATAAGGGATATTTTGAATCCAGTAATGATTCTATTTTAATATATTAAGTCTACTTAGAACATTTGGTGACCAATATAAGTGTTCAAACACAGTTTTGACATTAGAAAAAGTGAGGAGTACTGGCCTTACATGTCAAAAATAAAAGAGGAGACTTTATTATATGTAACTCTGATCAATTTGTTGTATAATGTTAAAAGTATTTGATATCAACTAAAGTTTGATTCATAGAATAAAAATATTAATATGATTAAATTTTGTTTGAAAATTATTTGGTGGAAAATGCCTTATAGAGAAACCCATGCACAAGAGATAGATTCTTCTATTAAATACACAAAAGTTTTTAAGGTTCTCTTTGTGCTTGTCAGTGCTTCAGTCTGCTCTCTTAATTCCAATGAATGGAAACTACTTCTTAACATCCATTTCACAGATTGGCATTCATAACCCAAACAATACAGCTGCCAAAAGAGATTTATTACTTATGTTTGCAAGGTGGGGAATTTTGTGTTCTTTATTTTTTCTTTCTTTCCCCCTTTTCTCTCCATAAATAAAACAGTCTGCCTGTTTTCATGGATAGCTTTGGGACATAAATATAAGGCACTGACAATTTTGTAACAAATATATTTCAAATGAATCTCAATGTGACATGGGACATAATCATTGAGGAGAGCAAGAGTTATATATAGTAGTTACAAGAATGTCATGCCACTTTGGAAAATGTTGTTATTGTCAATTCTTAGAAGAAATTCTGCACATACAAAACATTGGATGTTTTCAGTTATGATTGTTTCAGGTCATTTATTTTCTTTGCATTTTCTTGACAATATTTTTTTACTTTTTTATCTTTCACCTGTTTTCACTCTGTGCTTTCTCTATTGTTGTCTATGCTTTAATTATTTCAATGGATGTTAATATTGATTTGATTATTTATTTAAGAAATAACCTGTTTGGAAGCGGATATATTATTAATGTCTGTAACGAGCATGTACGGAAACGTCCTTGAACTGCGTGTGTGTGTTGTCGCTGGGCACACCTTGGAGTACCATAATGGACTCGACCGAAAACTACAAGAAGACGCACGAGTTGTTTGGCGTCTTTTCTTAGGCGACAAAAGCCGTTGCAGTCAGTCGTCCGTCGACAGCAGTCTTGGGTGCCGCTTTGCTCGTTTGCTGTCGTAAAGTGTTCGTTTGCAAGAAGGCGTTCATTTTTGTGTCGCAAGAAGGCGTTCATTTTTGTGTCGCATTCGTTTTTGTGTCGCAAGAAGGCGTTTGTTTTTGTGTCGCATTCGTTTTTGTATCGCAGGAAGGCGTTCGTTTTTGTGTTGCAAGAAGTTGTTATTTTTTTCCCCCGTTTTCGCATACAAGCTATTTCGGCATTATGGCCTTAGACCCCAGAGCGGCTAAGAATTGGCACACGCATACTGGGATTGCATGTCTGGGAGGAGCAAGGAAAACTGCGATGGCGTCATGGATGTGAACTTCCAGTAGTCCCTGATAAACTTACCGGCTGAATTGTCTTCTCGCTGTGCGGGAAGTTGACTGGTCATTTTCCTGTATGCGGTTGGTTACGTGTCGCCATGGCATTTGTGAAGCGGAGGGCAAACACTGTTACCACTGGATGGGATGATGAAGTGCAGGACCCTTTTCTAGCCCAGATGCTCAACGACATTTTTAAGAGACTAGCCCAGGACGATCCAGTGAAAGGTGACTGGTGCATCAGTGAGCAAAATGTAACCGTATGGGTAGATGCAAGCTCCTTAGCCACCGGTGTGGTTGTGGAGAGCAATGGCGCGTGGCAGAAGATGCAAGCTGGCTCCGACCGGTGCGGTCAAGACAAGCACATCAACTTGACTGAGCTCGATGCTGTGTTGCGAGGTGTCGACCTTGCATTACAATGGAAGGCCAAAACCATTCACTTACGGACAGACTCAGCATGTATGCATCGCTGGGTAGCTGACACTTAGTCCGGATGGATGAGAGTGCGCACCAAGGCAGCCTCCGAGATGCTAGCCACACTCCAAGAGTTGGCCTTAGAATACGAGCTGGACATTGATGTAGACCTTGTCAAGTCGTGCAACAATTGAGCCGACCAACTTAATAGAGTACCGCAGCGATGGTTAAATGAAATGCGCAAAATAATGGAACCCAAAGAACCTATGTGCGCTTTGGCTGAAGAGCGAGATGTTGCTCAAGTACGAGCCATTCATCAATCCAGCAGACATCCTGGTGTGAAGAGAACACTCTATTTTGTGAAGTTGATCGACCCAAGAGTAACAAAAGCTGAGGTGCGAGCAATCGACCTGGCCCCTGTGCGTTGGAAACCGGGCAGGCTTGATGTCGCGGAAAATTGGCACAGGGTTGCGATGGATGTAACCCATTTCGGACATCAACTATACCTGACGCTGATAGACTGTGGCCCCAGTCGTTTTGCCATTTGGAAGCCCTTGCACCGCCAAGACTCTGCTAGCATCATCAAGGAGCTGGAAGTAGTGTTTTGTGAAAGAGGGCCGCCGGTTGAGCTGCTTACGGATAATGGCGCAGCGTTTTGTGGAGAGAGGTTTGCAGCGTTTGCAAAGATGTGGAATGTACAAATATGATTTTGCTGTGACCACGTACCATCTGGGAATGGTATAGTTGAGAGATCCCATCGTACAATAAAGTGCATCGCGACGAGAAAACTGTATTCAGTTTTGGAAGCTGTATATTGGCACAATGTTACCCCAAAGGACAATAAAACAGCTTCAGCTGCACCGGCGAATGCAACCTACACTTACAGAGTCCGCATTAAGGGTATCAACGCAGCTTTGGTGCGTGACGACACAGTTGCCAATCCTTATATGGTAGGAGAGACTGTCTGGGTGAAAAATCCGCTTGGAAGGTGTATGACACAGTTCAACAAGGGTACGGTGACACTAATTAATAGCCCACACTCCGTCTCTGTTGATGGAATACCGCACCACATAAAAGATGTGCGTCCAGTGTGCAGGAAGGATTATTCCGTCAGCAACCATGTTAGTTCTTCTTCTGATGATGATGAAGCCCCGATGGCATATATAAAATCACAGGAAGAGCACACTTCAGAGAGTAGCACGCCTGATGAACCTATGTGGGATGAGCTCAGGGAGATGTCTGAAGAGAGCACCACTGAGAAAGTGCTTGAGACCATACCACTGAGACGGAGCACCAGGCAGAAACGGCCTGCCCCACATTGCCATTTGTGTGATCTAGAGATCAGGGAGGAGTGTAACGAGCATGTGCAGAAACGTCCTTGAACTGTGTGTGTGTGTTGTCACCGGGCACACCTTAGAGTACCATAATGGACTAAACCGAAGACTACAAGAAGACGCGCGAGTCGTTTGGCGTCTTTTCTTGGGCGACAAAAGCCGTTGTGGTCAGTCGTCCATCGGCAGCAGTCTTGGGTGCCATTTTGCTCGTTTGCTCTCGTAAAGTGTTCGTTTGCAAGTAGGTATTCGTTTTTGTGTCGCAAGAAGTTTTTTTTTTTTTTCCTCCTTTTTTGTGCACAGTCTGAGTTGAAAAAATGACTTTTTGAAATGATTTTTATGCCTTATTATTAATATGGATTAGGACACATATTTGCTGTTGCACCCTCTGATCTTCAAAGGTCTGTTGTACTATACGTTAACATTCTCAGAATTTTTAACCAGATACTTTATTCAGTCTATGGAAGCATTGTTCTCATTCTGTTTTCCATGCTTATGGGATATTTCCTCTCCATTAACATTCACCAGACATTTTCACCTTCCTGTCACATGTACATTTCTTCCACTGAGCCAGTGTATTTGACATTTTAGCACAAAACCCAGAGATTGAACATACAACTGCCAGGGAAGCTAATATGTGTTAACCGATACTTTGTCAAGTGATGAAATCTTTATGAATGTTTAAGGCTCTCAGATTTCACCACAAGATTGTCCAAGAGACACATGGCCTATATTGATTATGTATTGTCGGTTTAAAATTCTGAGTATAAGAGACATCAAAAGAAGGCTGAAAAGTACAACTGATAAAACATTGTGAATATATAACAACCAAGAGGAGCATCATGGTCAGAATGATCTAAAAAAATTAATTTTAAAAACTTAAACAATTCCTTATACACAAACTTTTATCCCAATGTTGTAAATTTATGTTCTATTTGATTTGATATTTCTGTTGAAGATACTTTTCCCTCTCTTATTTTCCCTATATTCATGTATTCCAAATTCCAAGTTCTTAATTGTGTTCATAACTTGTAAATATTTTCATTTGAGACCAATAAAATTTCTATAAATATATATATAGATTCTGTAAACAATATCAGAATATGCACTAGGATTTTTCCCACTTTCATTCCTCATGAACATTTTTGTAGCCCTCTGTCTACTTCTTGATATATTTCCTTTCGGCTGATAATAATAATACCTATTCTCATTTTCTTCATTGTTATTGCAATATATGAATAAAATTGTTTACTTCATTTGACTATTTTTGTTGTAGCGATCCTAGAATGATAGACTGCTGATGAAGGTATTGAAATCTATTTACATTATTCGGACTATTGTCCTCCTCTTTGTTGCCATATTTATTACAACCTTTCGGCTGTTGTATGCTCCGACCTTCGCCAGGTGGTTGGAATGTCGAACTGAGCCCTTTATTTCACTCACTGGGGTAGACTGCAGATATCTCTCCCGAGTAAGACCCCCCCCCCAGAGGAGAACATGACTGAAGACTGTGTGTACACTATCCTGTGCAGCTGCGGAAAGAAATATAAAGGGGAGACAGGCTGCCCCCTTAAGGTAAGGCTTCAAGAACACCTGAAAGCTGTAACACGAGAAGTGGAAAAATCAGGTGTGGCTGACCACATATGGGATCAGGCTGAGATCATAGACAAAGAACATCATTGAAAAATTCGTAAACTTAAGGAATCAGCACATATGCTAGGCTACAAAAATCTCCTGAGCCAACCAAGCATAGAAATGAATACAATATAGGAACCAGTAATAAGGAGTGCCAGAGAGAAGCAATAATAACAAAAATTACAAATGAGCTCTGATAAAAACATGCAATGATAACATCAGAAATTGCAATATGAGCACTGGTAAAAAATGATGCTGAGGACATTAGGTTTATAATACCCAGAAATTCATACCCAGATGTCCTCAAGGACACATGGCACAGTGGATAAAGTTGTTAGATCCAGTGACAGGACCCAAAGAGTGTGAGTTCAATGCCTGGTTAAGGTGGTGGAGAACTTGGAGAGGGCAAATAACAGGAGATAACTGATATCCATTAGACATGGCATGTGGAACTAGAACAGTCTACCCCAGTGAGCAAAATAAAGGGTTCAGTTCGACATTCCATCCACCTGAAGAAGGCCGAATAATGTAAATAGTGTACATAATACCTCATCTCAGAAATATAGACAGGTATTGAAATCTATTTTGAATTTTTTATCTACTCATGTAAAACTGACTGAAGTAAATAACTGTATGGATGTTAGTATTCCTGTGATTTGTAGTCTTAAAGAAAAGACTCATAAATATTGATTTAGAGAATAAAGGCCTTTCTTTTAATGAAACTAATTTTATTTCTTGGAGTTATGTTTGTCTTGTTGAAACTAAGAAAGGCTATTCTGCAGATTGGGATTTTCAAATTCAAAGTTGTTTCAAGATAATCCCAGCTTAATTAAATTTGAAGTTTTATTATTTGTGCAGTAGTTTGATACTGGAAGTGACTTTCTTTAGCACATGACATCCGATTCAAAAGTATTTCTTATGCTTCACAGTGATACTTTTCTTTTTGATGTTCTTCCTTTTTTTTTATTAAGTCTTTTTTCATTTTATCTGTGACTGAATTTTTCTTCACCCCTTTCCTTCTTTACTGTTGCAGAATATTTGCCCAATCTATCAAATTATCTTGGTATTTAGTATTTGTCTTGCCTTCTTTGTGAACATCTTCCTAGCTTTATATTTTGCCTTATCAGTACGTCTGCATGACTAAACACAGAGGGCAGATATGAAATTGCTCTCATTATTAAATATACTTAAGGAAAAGTGGTTCTGCTCTCATTTTCATATGGGAGTAAAGAGAGAACTACCTTTAGTTTGAATAGATATTGCTGGCACTATGCCCACTCAATATTTTTGTTGTACATGCTGGCACAAACTGTTTGAACTAACCCTATTAAATTTGGCTTCTTAAATTCTTATGATATAACAAGTCACATTCTCCAATGAAATATTTAGATGATGCTGTGCAATGATCAGTATACTTTATTGTATGAAATAAATTCTTCCTCACAAAAATAATTCCAGTATTTGTCTTAAACTTTGCTTTATTCAGTTTCAATCATATTAATTCTTTTGCTAAAACTTACCTTGCTTCTCACAGATCTGTTAATCATTTTTTGTTTGAATTTCTGGAATCAGGAGTTATTATTTAGACTATTTATATTTGGACTACTGTCCTCATCTTTGTTGTTGTGTGCTCTTGCCTTCCTCAGGTGTAAATTGATCTGGGTAACCTACAGCAAATTTTGAACTGAATTATTTAATCTATGTAGACTGTTCTTGTTCCACTGCTCGTGACTAGGGATATCATCTATTTGTTCTTATTTTATTTAGTACTGTTCAGTTATTGCTCACTTGTTTCCACTGAGTGCACACCCTGCCTGACCCAGGGATTGAACTCACAACCACTATCTAACCAAATTCACAAACCAATGCTTTTACACATTAGGCCATTTGCTGACGTAAACAGAACTTTAAACCTAACTTTCATTGCTGATTAGGCTGTCATTGCCATTACTGCTGCTGCTTGTCATACTCTGACTGCTGCTACCCATTTTTTTGGATTACTGAAATTGTAGACGTGTGGAAAATTGTGAAAATGGCCTACCTTGGAAACGCCTGCGAATCTGTGAGTCATGCAAACTCTGATTGTTCAACGATAAAAAGAACCAAAATGGCGGTGCCCATGTTTTATGCTGGGCGGTCTCAGACAGTTAACGCTAAATCTCGTTGTCTCGTCATTCGCATGCAAATTATGTTCGGTCCTCAGCTGTATAAAGCAGGCATGTTTTTGTTTCTGGGCACTGAGTTTTTTGCTTGTGAGAAGGTTGGACGTGTTACACTATTTTGTCGGTTACCCTCCTCGCATTTCCTATCTGCTATTATCAATTGAGTCGTTGCTTTACCACCACAACGTGCTATCATTTGTCTTTCTTTATTAGCAGTTCCCTTATTGTATATGCTAGGCCTATTAAGCAGTTCCTCATAGCCTAGCATATGCACTGATTCTTTCAGATGTTTAACTCTCTAGTGTTCTTCCCTGTCCAGTATTTTCACTTCATTTCTCAGGAGCTGATGACCATCCCTTTCCCTCCGTTATTGTCTCACCTACAGCTTTTCAATGTTCCTCCTGCCTTACTTTTAAGGGGTGGCTTGTTTTACCATTATATTCTCTACCACAACTGTAAGGAATCGAGTACATGCAATTCTTGGTCATATTATCCCCCATGTTAGACTTCACTTGGCAGAGATTTCTCTGTAGAGTGGAACTGCTTCTGAATATTGTCCTGATGTTGTATGTACTTCAGATTTTCAGAATCTTTTTTGATAAGCCCTTAATGTAAGGTAGACAGATCATGGCAATTTTCTGGTCATTCTCCTTGTCCCTTCTGTTCCTACCTGCTGATGCTGATGTTAAATGTGCTGATTAGCTGTTATTCTGAAGGGTATGTTTGATGCTGACCATACCTTGTTGGTATGTGTCTGGGACACTACATGATTTTCGCCTGGTGTTGTAGGTATCAAATAATCCCTTTCTTCACACTATATGGGTGGTGAGAATTGAAGTTGGGGTATTATCTGGTGAAGATTGGCTTGTGATATATGATACCTGTTCTCTGTGCAAGTATTTAGTACATTCAGGAAGGCTAGCTGATTATTATTTTCTTCTTCAACTGTGAACTGGATCAAAGTTTCTTATTGAGTTCACATGGCCCAGCAGTATTTGTATAGGTTCAGAATATGAAGGTGTCATTCACTTAAAGCTGTATTGTTGGCTTTAGCAGTACCATTTCTAAAGCCATTTCCTCATAGTATTCCATGTATATGTATTGCCATCTCTGCTGATACTGCCAAGCACATAGCCAGGCCTTCCTCCTGTTGGTATATGTCAGACTCTAGTTGGAAGAATGTTGACAGTACACAGAACATCAATATTTCTATTCGATTATCTATCGGAATGTTAGTATGTTCTTCCAGAGAGAGGTCTGATTCCAATTGACCAATTGTCAGGGCCACATCTGTAAGAACTCTGGTAAATAGGTTTACCACATTCAAGTTTGTCATGTGATTATGGATGAGAGCTGCTTGTTTCAGTTTCACTAAGTTTTCTGAGTGGGTTGACTATTATATGCACTAGGAATCTGCTCAGTGGGTGGCATGATGAGCCCCTGCAGCTGACTCAGTCGAAATGGGTGAGCAATAACTGAACAGTTCTAAATAAAATAAGAACTAGATGAGATATTGCTAGACATGAGCAGTGGGATGAGAACAGACTACTCTTGTAGATTAAATAAAGGGTTCAGTTCAGAATTTCCGTGTAGGTTACCCAGATTGATATACACCTGAGGAAAGCCAAAGGACAGAACGACTGAAACATTGTGATAAAAACAACAAAGACGAGGACAATAATCCAAATATAGTGTAAATAAATTAATTATATCTAGCTACTTACCAGTCCCTATTATTAAACTTCCTAGTCAAAATATTCTGAAAATATAAATATATATTTTGAACATATTCAGCCATTTTGAATAACTCACTTGTACTGTCTTGATATAAATTGACAGTCAGAGAAGACCTTACTGCACATGCATATACTCTTTTCTCTAGCGTTACTCAGTCAGCAGTGACACAACCACTGTCATATACACAATGACCATGTAAGTAAATGGTTCATGTCTTGTGCAGGACTTTTAGCAAAACATAGTACCAATAAATGACTAGAAATATTTCAAACACATCTGAAACATTAGCAAAATAGACAACACCTGTTTTTGTTAATCACATATTAAGAAAAAATCTTTTCTTCAGAATTGTTTTCATCTTACATGTTTTTGTTGGTGCTTTATTTGTAAGTGTGTCAGTAATCTTCAAAATATTGACACAACTCAATCTTCCAAAGAACATGGTCAGATAAGTCAGAAGGACCAGTTTGTTAATTTAGTCACTTTTCATTCTAACTTGCCTGTTTCTGTCAATCTTAAAAACAGACCCTTTTGTTCAATATTACCTTCTTTCAAATATGTTAACACTTCTAACTTCTACCATCTTCTTTTGAACTACAGAATTGCCAAGTCATTTAGGTAACCTCAGATGCTTAACAAAAAGTATTGTCTTTTCTGAGGCAATTGCATGTCTTTATCACTTTCTGTCATCATTTGGTGCACCAAAATTTGCTTATGTTTGCTATTTACACTGATAGAATTTTTTTGTATATTCTTTGTGGCAGAAAGAAATTTTTTTAAGATAATGTTATTTTGTGGTTATAATTGTAAGAACTCTGAGGAAAAGAATATTTACCTCTCTGGTTTGTTATAAAGACAAAATAAAAATGTCTCTGGCTGTAACTAAAACATTTTGTACTTCAAAGTACTAGCGAAATTTGTGTTCCAAAAGCTAAGCAAAGTATTATGAAACAAGAAAAAATAATTAACTGTTTTGTAATAAGTCATCTTATATGGTAATGAATGCTGGACAATCTCCACAGAGATGAAGAGACTTTAGGCAATAAAAATGTGGTTCTACAGAAGGATACTGAGAATACCATGTACTGAACATGTAAGCAACAACAAAGTTTTAAGAAAAATGGAAACAAAAAGAACACTTATATTTATGATCAGAAAAAGACAATTGAAATTTCCAGAGAACGTAATGAGGAAAGAGAACTTAGACATATTGAGGATAAACAGGACAGACAAAATCGGCAAATAACCTATATAATGAGCTTGTGTAAATGGTAGGCAAATGAGGGATGATGAAATAACAAAAGGATAAAATGTACTGGAAGATACAAAAGACAGAGTTGTGGAGAGCCATGATCATCCATGTCCTGAAGGGAAATGGTACATAGAAGATCATTTACTATCTTGTCTGCGAGTTCCTACAGATTTCTTTCTGTATCAGCCATCAACATGGTGTCTTAACTGCATATCTATGTTAAGATTGTGTACACCAATAATAAATCTTGGTAGCACTACTAGTTCTTTTTGGATCACCTTATTGTAAATATTAAATAAATTTGGTGAGAAGATGCAGCCTTGTCTTAATGTTACTTTTTATTTTTGCCTACTTGCTCAATTCATTTTTTTTTTATCTTTATGTGGACAGTTGGCTCTCAGCAAATGTTCTGAATTATTCTAATATTTTTCCTCAAGTAAAATTTTTCTAGCAGTTCAAATAGATCTTTGTTGTACCTTATCAAATGCATAAGTGTAATCAATTTGTTCCAGCTTTATATCCTGTTGAGGAGTATGTTGTTTATCCTGTTTTTTCTTTTATGCAAACCTATCATGTCTATGCCACTCATTCTTTCTATCTCTGTATACTTTTTGTTGAGCCATTCATTTTTTACCTGTCTCTATTTGTGTTTAATGCTTCACATTTTGTACCATTCCTTGGTGTATCTTTTTCATCATTTTGCAAATTTCATCTGTCATTCATTTTTTCCTTCTGTTTTCTTTTCTTTTTTTTTGTTTTGTTTTGTTGTTGTGATAATTGCATTTACCAATATCACTAGCTTCTCTTAACATGTTACACTTAGAAATTTGGTTCCATGAAAATTATTATATTTGCTTTTAACTGTCAGCATACATCTCTTTGCAATTTGAGTAATTCTAGGTTCTATTGTATTTTAGTTTAGGCATTCTTTTCATTTTCTTGAACTTTTAAAAATCCTTTAAGGGATTGTGGACCCCTCTACATTTGTATATAATAAAAATCCAACCCAAGGTTTTTACTTCGGATCTGAAGATCACCTAAGCATGATCTGTTTTGTCATGATTGTTTCTTTCCAATTTGTTTTTACTGTTAGATATAAATAAGTGTATGCAGAGTTTGATATTTCTTTAGCTTCACCTATTCTGATACAATGTCACAAAAAGGGAGTAAATACCATGAATTAAAATCTATTACATGGTTGGCAATTAGTTTAGAAGATGGACAACTCTGAATTCAAAACTGTATGAAGCCCTGGCATAGATTATAATACTATATACCGATTGATGAAATCATGGATTTTGTAATGACTACATATCAACTGCAGTTTAGTGTACCTAGACGTGTAATGGTTAGCAAGCTTGTCTCGCTAGAACAATTACAATTGAGTTCGATCCTCACTGGGTGCCTCATACTTTTGGCCTTGTGCTACATCTAAGCTACTCTTGGAAATTTTTATATCAACTGCAGTCAATCTCAATATATATTGCTTATATTTAGTGGATATATGTTTTTGAATAGATATCTGTTCTTTCAAACATAATTAATATCTACCAACCTGGATTTTTGAGAGTTTAATAAAGAAAATATGCCCTTTGGCAGAGTTTGAACCTGTTCCCCTTATATAGGGAATGTAAATTGGATTGTTTTTTAATCAGCATTTTGATTGTCATCATCAATGTTCAGCTGGCTTGCCAGAATGTTGTCTTCCAGGTCAAAATTCCTACTTTTGAATGTAGTAGTAAAACACTAACAAACAGTACCATCTCACACCATCTCCATAAATGGCACTTATCTTTTTTTTTTTTATTTGTTCAGTTTCTGTTCTTTTTTTTTTCTTTTTTTTTTTTTTGTGGTGGGTGAGGGGAGTATCAAATGGCATGAATACATCACTTTTTCCTCCATTTTCACTTTTAAAATAAAAACAGTTCAAATTCACAATCTACAGGCAAATTATGTAGAAAAATGTATTGAAATGTCACCTTTTAGAATATGTATGCTTGTAATAAATTTCAGTCACATGTGAATGGATGCCACCTATTGAAAAATGTTACCAAAGTGAACACTTTGAAATGCAGCTTTACTGTCTATTGGCTACCTGGATTCCAACAAATGTTCATGACACAACATTTGGAATGCTTAAGATTTTTGTTGTTGAGCAGTCAATATTTTATCAGTAAGAAATAAAAAGTAATAGATTTTATTGTAATTTGAATCATTCATAAAATATATATATACACACACACACACACACACAAAATAATAGACAAAACAAACATGTAGATAATTAATATTTGGTTAATCAATGAGAAAGTGTTGTGGTTTTAATATTTTTAATTATATTTTCATTCACTTTTTTGCCCAAGAATTACCTTCGCATTGTTGTGCATATTTTAAGACTAAGGTGAGTGATGTGGGGCCAAAGTTTGGACCACAGAAGTAAAACACAGAACACAGATTAGATGTAAGAAAGATATATTAACAACAGGTTACAGAGATAGTGTAAGCGGAGCTTACTATAAGTTAGTGTCCAACACTGGTAGTCGTACTAGACTCTCACTGTCTCTCTCTATCACTCTCTAGAGTGCAATGTCGCCTACTTAATATAGACCTGGAAGAGTCTATTGTGTAGGTAGTTTTCGGTCTCACAATACCCTCCTTCCAAAGAGTTTTCTTTTTGAAAAGGAGATAAAAAATAAAACTGTTAATGCTTTTTCCTCTTGGGATTTACGTCGAGCGGTTGAGTAAATTTCCTTTTCCTTCCTGAGCGTTGCATTTCAGGAGAGACTTGGGGCATGTTGAGATCGAAGTGATCAAAAATTACGTCAATTGGCTCTTCACAGTTATTTTGTAGTGATTGCTCCGATTCCTTCAAACGACATTTTCTGAGCTGGTTCCAATGGCGTTTGTGAATGTTTTTTGGTCCTTGGACCATATATACCAGTTCGCCAATTCTCTGCTTTATGGTGCCGACTTCCCAGAATGTCAAATTGTTCTTGTACGCCTTGAAAAAGACCCTATCACCAGGATTGAAATATTTCCTGAGGCGATACGGTTTTTTGAACTTTGCTTGCCATGGAATACGTTTGTCGAAGACAGACTTTATTTTCCTTGCGAACATTGTTTCTGCAGGCGAGCTTCCCATAAGCGTGTTCGGATTAGGGGTTATCCGATACACCTGCAGAAATTGTTGCAATGCTTTATTTGTCAGTGTGCCTAGTGCCTTTCTTAAAGCCCTTTTTAAAGTGTCCACAAACCTTTTGGCCTGGCCATTTGACCTAGGGTGGTACTGAGGCGTTGTAACGTGGTCCACCTGATATGACTTGCAGAAGTCTCTAAATTCATTTGATGTGAATTGAGTGCCATTATCTGTAACTACACAATCTACCACGCCAAAATGCGCGAATAGCTCATGTAGAAATCCGATCATGCAGTTTGTGGTTGGTCTTTTGCATTGTAGGACCTCAGGCCATTTTGAGTGGCTATCCATAACAATGAGATAGTACATGTTGTCTATAGGCCCTGCAAAATTTATATGAATTCTTTGCCAAGGATGATCTGTTTTGGGCCATGGTCTGCACGTCGTGTTTGGAGCTTTTGCTGCAAGCACGCATCCTTTGCATGAATCTATCATGTCTGCTATGTCCTTGTCCATGTTTGGCCAATAAACATAGCAGCGCATGAGGTTTTTCGTACGGTTCTTCCCTGGATGTCCCATGTGAAAATCCCTGAGGATTTTTCTTTGTAGGCTGTTTGGAATTGCTACGCGGTCATTATATAGTAGGACATCATCACAGAGGGAGAAAACTTCAGGCACATTGGGGTCTTTGTTTCAAATTTTGCTTTTTATTGATTGAATGAATTCATCCTCTCGAGACTCCCTTTTTATGTCGGCCAAAGTAACTGGGAGCTCTCTTATGGTACTCGCGATCATGTTTTTGATTTCACAATTTGTCCTTAGAGTAGCAATGATGGAGTCTTCAAAGACTTCTGTATTTTTTGGAATGAGTCGCGATAAACTGTCTGCATGGCAAATATTTTTGGTTGTTAGGAACTCTAGCTTGAAATTATAGTTTAAGAGAATCGTTCCCCAACGAAGTAGTCTATTTGCAGTATAGACTGGCAGACCTTTTTTAGACCCAAAAATTGTAATCAGAGGTTTATGATCTGCCTGCAGTATGAACCGTCTACCATGTAGATATCTGTGAACCTTTGTCACAGCGAATATTAACCCTAGAGCCTCTTTCTCTATTTGGGAATATTGTTTCTCAGCTGGAAGTAGAGATCTTGATGCATGAGCCACAGCTTTTCGTGAACCATCTGGCAGTTTATGTAATATGCAAGTGCCAATGCCGTACGAGCTTGCATCACTTGCGACTATGATGTCGAGACTAGGGTCGAAATGTGTGAGGGAGAGGTCTGAAGTAAGAGTTTTTTTGATCTTCTCAAATGAGTCTTGGCATTCCAGGGTCCATGACCATGTTTTGTCCTTTTTTAAAAGTTGGTTGAGAGGCTCTCTCAAATTGTGCATGTTCTTAATGAACCCTTGGTAAAAGTTAGCTAGGCTGAGGAAGCTTTGTAACGCTTGAACGTTATCTGGGGCCGGCATGTTTCTGATCGTGTTGGCTCGTATTTGATTGGACTTCTTTTTTACGTAGACCGTAGGTGCTGCCCACTCGCTGAAATCTGTTTTTGACAGAATACCTGCTTGTTCGAGTCTATCTAACTCTTTGTTTATTTGATCTAGAGCAGCGAAAGGAACAGTCTGTTTCTTTTTGAATACCGGCTGTGCACTGTCCTTCACCTTGAACTTAGCTTTCATTTTAGTACATTTCCCAAGGCCGCCAGAAAAAAACCTGAGGAAATTGTTGTTTGAGTTCCTTTTTGAGATTTACCAAATTGGACGTTGTACTTTGTATCTTGCGACAAAATGTACTCATTGGGCAATCCCAAAGATTGAATTTCTCTATCCAATCTGTTCCAAATAAGTTATCTGAAGTTTTCAATACATAGGCTTTGAGCTTTTTGGTAACTCCATTTAGTGTTTCTGTAAGTATTACCTCACCTAAAATGTTAATCTTTTCGCCAAGTACGCCAGTTAATGGTTGAAATATCAGAACCCGAGTCAAGCTGGAATTTAATGGACTTATTGAAAATATCCACAGTTACATATTTTCCTAAATTTCTATCAACAATATTGTCAGATTGAGCTTGCCTAATTTTATTTTTGGGTTTTCTCGTTCTGTTGGCATACCGGCATGAAGTTAAAGTATGTCCACTTTTATTGCAATTTTTGCAATATTTTTTGTTCTTAACTGGACAGAATTTCATCCAATGCCATTTACCACAATGGTAACATGGTCCGGGCGGTTTCTTTAACTTATTTGGGTTTTGGTTACTGCGGAATTGAGATTTGCCTTTTGTCTTTTTGAGGGGAATAGGGGGTAGACTTGCTTCTGGTTTTATTAATCTGAGCCACCTTTGATTCCTCGATGGTGTTTGAGTCTCACTTTACAGATATTACTCTTTGACAGTCCTCTGCCAGTTTTTAGAGAGTCAATCCTTGTTCGTTCTCAAGCTTGGTCAGTACCCGTCGTCTGACTTCGGTGTCTTCTGCTGATACTAAACCTTGTGCGAAAATCAAGCACTTGAAATCATCGGCAGTCAGTTCGGCTAGTTTAAAATCATTACAGAGCTTGTTTACCGATGCTGCAGACGTTAGAAAATCTTGTCGGTTATTTTTGACTGCGTTCAGGCATTTCCGTTTGTGGAACAAGGTTGTGTTAGACCCAAATAGTTCTGATAGGAGCTTAATAGTCTCTGAAAAATCCAAGTCGGTCGTTTTCTTACGTAGTATGAAGTCTACAAATCTACTATGTTCTGTCAGTCCCAGTTTTCTCAATAGTAGACATACCTTTTTTTTACTGGGCCATTGTTCACAGTCTAGGTTGAAAATATCTTCGTAGCACCTGTAAAATGCCTCAAAAGTTTTGTCGTTCTCTGGTATGTATTCAAAGGTTTCCATTGAATTGTAGATTGTACTCTGGCAGAATATTGTATCTTTTTCAGAGTTTGAGCCTTTTAATGCATTTACGAGTAATTCTTTAAGTTGTTTCTGTTGTAGTTCAGCATTCTGAAGCGTAATTTGTTGGAATTCCATTTGTTGTTTATGTAATTCCAAAAATAGTTGTCTGTCTTCTGATTTTTGTTGCTGATCCAAATTTAGTTTTAACATTTGGTCAACTGCTTTTTGAAAATCTTCCATATTTAAAAATGACAGCGCTTTTTTGTTGCTTTGAAACACGTGTACTAAGAGGAGGTACACAAAAAAAATCTTGATAGATTTTTGTTCCTTTTTTTTTTTTCTTTTACAGAAAAAAAAATATGGACAGACAATTAGTTAAACTAAACTAATTTAAAGCATTCCTGGGCTAGCTACCCGGTATGCAGATCAAAATTTGGCTACAGACACAAATAAGAATAAATACCCCAAGGGATCCCGAGAGCGGGGAGAATGAGATCCCAATTAGGGACGGATCAACCAGAGACGAACCAAGCCTCACACTCACGGACAACGATTATGACTTGCCCATGCGAAAAAATGCAAGAATAAACGCACCTAAAAAATCCATCAAGCCAAAAATGAAATGTCAATTGAAACTAGCCAGTTGGTAGACATGAAATTCTCTGGTGATGAGACCTTGGGAAATACAGGGCCGGAAAGCTCACCACAGAGCCCAGTTTCTTCCAAGCAGAGGCACAAGTATCCCCAGAGTTACCATCAGAGACATTTCGGTAAAAGATCAAGTGGCCTGCGGCCATAGATAAAAAGCTTGGCACGACTTCGATTTAGACATCAGCAAAATACTAAAGACAATTTCAAAAGGCTTGGTGGATACCCGTTTAAGTACTATGTCGAAAATCATAGTTAGCTACGCTTCAGAGCGTTTCGGATACGAGGAAAGGAGGACGAAAAAAAAAACTTCAGAAAAGTGGGTAAAAACGGAAAACATAATTACCTTCTAAGTATCCAATGAAGGGGTGTCCACTGAAAAAAAAAAAAATCACCCGTAAACGGCTTAAATAGATTTCACACCGTTGCGATTGGCTGTTGGTCAATCTCCAATCAAATGTCAGGATCTACAAGCATTTTTTAGAGGACGTTTCAGAGTCTGATCAGCTCTGAGGGGGTCAATTTGGTGAGGTCAGTATGATGTTTGAAAGACCCAAAACTGCCCAATGATCCATCTCCAGAACATCACTGACGATGCCCTCTAGCGCTAAAAGAGCGTATATTCAAAGCATGTGTTTGGCTTTTTTTTTCCCCGTGGTTCCATTAATTTTGATGTAATTGAATAAATTTTCACCACACTTACGTATTTTTTTTTTTTTTTTTTTAAAGTTATAAAAAGAGAAAACTCACCTCAGTGAATTTGAGGGGAGAATAATTTTATGCCCGAGTTCAACTCAGTTACATAAAAAAAAAATTTTCGATAGTTTTTTTTGAAAACTTGAGTACAATGGTAGTACTTCGCTCTAGTATTGCCAGTTTGTTTTATGAACAACTGTTTTTTTTTCTGTGTGTGGGTATGTAAGAATTCATTCTTGTTATTTGGACAGACTTTAATATTCCGTAGATGTCGAAACACTGCTCGTCACTGATGTTTGGTATTGGAATATATTTTTTTTTTATAGACGCTGGGTGTTGCGTTTAAATCGCTAATGTAGTAATACCAGCTTAAATTCTCGTTCTGTGTATTTTTCGAGTACTCTGTTGCTATTGATATGGTGAGAACAAAGTTTTCGATGTGAATGCGTTTCTCGAATTCTTCGTCGACACAGATGTGGAACTGGTAAGGTATTGATGTTTTGCCGTGAGTGCGTTTCTCGAATCCTCGTTGTCACTGATGTGGGGCCAAAGTTGGGGGCCACAGAAGTAAAACATGGATTAGATGTAAGAAAGATATATTAACAACAGGTTACAGAGATAGTGTAAGCGGAGCTTACTATAAGTTAGTGTCCAACACTGGTAGTCGTACTAGACTCTCACTGTCTCTCTCTGTCACTCTCAGTGTCTCTCTAGAGTGCTATGTCGTCTACTTAATATAGGCCTGGAAGAGTCTGTTGTGTAGGTAGTTTCTGGTCTCACAATAGTGAGAGAGAAGAATATGAAATGGTTGGCAGGTTTAGAAGTTTGATCTACTCAGTCCTTAAACCAAACATTGAATAATGTATTTTATTCTCTGAAACACAAGTGGAAAATGGACTGATGTTGCTTTGTTGATGAGCATAATCACAAATTCTTGTCAAAGAAATATGTTACCTCTCATATGCTTTCACAACTACCCTTGGGCTTTCAGATCCTCAACATATTTTGTAGTATCTAAAGCATATAATTAAATACAGCATTACTTTTTCAAAATAAATTATACCTTATCTTACTAATTGTAAATCTGTTTATCTTATATCTCAATCTATAGACACATGTAGAGATATAGTGTCTGTAGTATTTGTATAATGAAATATTATCATAGCAATAGTTAAAAATGTTTTTCTCTCTTATAACACATTATTTACACTCTAAAATCTATCAAAGTGAGATCAACCACTTTCCAGTCATAGTCAAACTTAGAATAAAATTAAAGAAAACCAAAGCAATGCCTATACTACAAATCCAGAATGACTTAAATTGTGTGCTGACAGAAGCAAATATAATAACATAGATGGTACTAGAAATTCAAAGTGCAACACATTAAGAGAAGCTCTGTTGACAGTGTTGATCAAGATCATCCAAAAGAAAGAGAGACTTGAAAAAAGTGGATAACAGATAAAATGTTACATTAAGCAAAAAAACATTAGAAAAAAAAAATGTAGAAAGGTAAAAAGGGAATGGCTCAATTAAAAGTATACAGAGATAGAAAGAGTGAAGATCATAGATACAGCAGGTATGCATGAAAGAAATAACAGGACAAATACCTGCACATTGACACAATGCATAAAATCAAATGAAGGAAAGCTCATAATAGAAAAAACAAGATGAAATGATTGTTGCAGAACTCTTCCACAATGAAAGAAGGAAACCTACAATACATAAAAATATGGAAGGACCTGAAATATTAAAATTTGAGGTAATATCAGCACTGAATTAGGTAAACAGAAACGAAGCAGTAAGTCCAGATGTAATTGTAATATGGGTGTTAGTAGCTTTAGAGAATTTCAGCATCATGAAGAATATGGAAATAATAAATGAAATATAAGGCTATGGTGACAAGTATGTATAAATAAAAAAATGGATATAAGACAAGCATGTGTCTTCTCACTAGATTTATTTAACTTTTTCAGTGAGAAAAGTCCTACATGGATTTATTATTGGTGGGTACAATCTTAACAGAAGACCTGAAGATAATGTGTTGGCATATACAGAAATAAAATAAAGGAAAGTGAGAACAGAAGACTGATGTATGGTTGTTGGCAATAGGAACAGCCCAAGATGCTAGCTATAAAATGGAGATATCAGAATCTATCAAGTACAAAAATTTAACTATCTAGGAACAGTTTTAACAGTTGCTAGTAAATGTGACACAAAAATATGTAGCCATACTGGAATAGCAAAAGATGCCTTCCAAAAGTTAAACAAAATATCAAGTAACAGGAAAATTTCAAAGAAAAGTTTACTGAATTGCTATGTAATATCAATCCTTTTATGAAAGCTGGACAATTTCTTCATAGATGAAAAAGACTTTAGAAAAAAAGATGTGGTGCTAAAGAATTATACTGAGAATGCCATTGAGAGGGCACATAAGCAACAAGGAAGTTTTAAAGAAAATGGAAACAAAAAAGACAATTATACTTAGAATCCAAAAAAGACAACTGTTTTCAGAATTTGACAGTTATAGTACATGTTAAAAGCAAAAGATGCAGAGAGAAAAGTAATTAACTGACCTAAGCTTGTGTAAATGGATGGTAGAACATGGATTAAGAGGGAGCAAAAACTGCTAAGAGCTATGAAGGAAAGTATGTTGTTGGGTGCCATGAGGAGAATAATAATTATAAAAAAAATGTATTGTTTATATTTCATTTTCATAACATACAAGCAGGCTTTGCCAAGTAAAATATATTCACTACTTGAAATCTTTGAAACAAAAATTTTAAATGAACATTTCATTCATAAATTGGCTTGTTATATTTAAGGAAAGTTTTACAAATAGATACCAACTTGTGGAAGGCCAAGAAAAATTCAAATTTCAAACACTTTTCTGCACTATATAAGATGATATTCCTAAGCAGAACTATTTTTTATATGAAAATCAAAACAATCCTCAAATAAAAAAAAAAAAAAACAGTAATGAAGGATAGTTGATGAAATAATGCATATTTTTTTTTTTAAATCAATATGCAAATTAGTTAAACCTGAAGAGTAAAATTGTCTAGAAGTAAATAATATATAATACAGATATTGAGCTTTTAGTATGTAAATTGCTCTTCAGTTGTTTATAACACCCTATTTATCATCTCTCAGTTGCATCTCTCTTTAGACAGTGTGTGCTCAGGGGGTGGCTCCATTAAAGATAGTTGCAACTGAGGAAAGTTATACTGAGAGGAACTTGGCCCTATGGAACAGCTGCCCAAGGCAACACCCTCTCATTGCACTAGAAAGAGGGATCGGTGCTCGCATGAAGCCAGTGCAACCGGTGGTTGTGAGGGCTTGGGGAATTTTTGTTCCTTGCCCGGGTGTACATGCTTGGGTCCCCACCTTAAAAATTGACCTTGTGTTGCATCTCATCTTAGTGGGGAGACAGAGTAAATACCGTATGTAAATTGCTCTCAAGTAGTTTGTAACACCCTATTTATCATCTCTCAGTTTCGTCTCTGTCTTTGGACAGAGTGCACTCAGGGGCAGCTCCATCAAAGACAGAGTTGCAAATGAGGAAAATTATACGGAGAAGTTCCCAGCACTGGGGAACAGCTGCCTAAGGCTGCACTCAGTCATTGCACTATCTTCTGTACTTTATTGAAGCCTATTACATCTACTCCTCCCTAGCTATTGTGATGATGCCCAAACTAAGAGTCCTCCACAGGAGCTAGCTTAAATGCTGCCCAATAGGGCAGCCTTTAAGCTAGCTACAATTTTTGATACAAAAATAAAATAAGTTATTCCTCTTGAACCATGAAAACAACAACAATAATGGCTAGTATAATATATTAATATATATTTTTAACCTCCCATAATCTGGCAACCCTGAATCTGAGCTCAATGAATATTCCTATTTTTTCTAGGACTTTTGAATGTGCTATGAAACCTTGAAATTGGATCAATGGGAGCGGAGAAGTTGCTTGGACACACACATGCACTGTACTTTATATATAAGATATTTATATCTATATCAGAAATAGAATCTTCATTATAATAATTTTGATTGATTCATAAATTTTTTAGGATTTCTTGTTTTTTAATGTTTTTGTAAACGTTTTTTAAGGTTTTATTATCCACTTTATCTGCCATCTCTCCTCTCTCCTACTTAATACAATTCATTCTGTTGTAGGTCAAATGAAGTGATGTCAGTAGACAGCAAATTTCTGTCTGTGTCACTTTACTGCTTGTTTTTCTCTCTCTGCACTCTTGTCGTCTTTCTCAGTACTTGAATTAAACCTTACCAACTTGTGTTGCCCCAGCAGAACTACATTTAATTTTATCACTCATTGTTTTTGCTTATGATCTTTGTGCAGGTGGACTTCTGCTTCACTGATGGTAAGGTGGTGTTTGTATGTTTTGCACAGGGAAGGATTTAATTTATTTTTTTTTTTTTAACTTAAGAAATTTATTGTGACAGCTGCTTCCTTACACTTGTAGAAAGGGTTATATATATAATGTATATAAAATGTGTCTGTGCTTAGGGTTTTGTCATTTGAATTTGTAGAATGTGTTAACCTTTATCAACATGCCACCAATTATTTTCTTTATCCTTGCACTTTTCAGGGTTTCTCTTTCTTGTGTGTTTTGCTTCCAAGAGAGAATGTAAAACATAATCTTTTACTAATCAAAAACTACTCGCCATTTCTACTATTAGGGGTAGTGTGATCGATAATTGTTAGAAATAATGCAATTTTTTCTTCCACTTTTTTATGGCCATACAAACAAAGAGTCTATCTAATTGTGGACATCTTATCTATAAATACAAACCTGAATATGTAATAAAATTACATTCTTGTCCATTAAATAAAGTTTTGTATTGGGTATTTTAATGTTTTTATTTGCTTGAAATTTAGTATGACTCCTTGATTGTTTGAATTTTCATGACTCACTATTAAAATTTTAAGAGGTTTAATGCTATTATCCAGCCAGACAATTGACACAAAGTGGCTATAGTTGTTAGTATTGACAGATGGAAAATGCAAATCTTGATTATTGAAGCTAACTCCTAAAAACATTCTGATTAACTCTGTGTAACTGATTTTATAAATATTTTTTATATTTTCCTATCTTCAGAATTGCAAAGCAATTGTCATACACACACACACACACACACACACACATATATATATATATATATATATATATATATATATATATATATATTAGTGTATCGGTAAAGGAATAAAAAGACGAGTAAAAATTATTCTGAGCAGATATGCTTCGTCCACTGAGGGACTTTATCAAGGCAAATGTAGGATTTTGTTGCACATGTTTATATACAAGAGCAAAGATATCATTTGTTTATCAAGGCTTTTAAATGAGAATGTTCATGAATATTTTTGAGGTGGTTAAAAGGTTAGTCAAAAATGTGGAGGACACAAAGTGGCATTAATTTAAAGTAAGCAAGTAATATTCTAGAAATATATAGTAAAGGAGGAATGAATTAGTGTTAAAATGTTGATGTAAAAACAAATTCAAATTTTCATAATATAGGTTTAACTTAATTAGCTACCATATTTCCATAATATTCACTCTTCAAATGTCGACAGTATAACTAATTCTAATTTCTATACTTTATTTCCCCCACCTCTATAACCTCTTTTCTTTACACTATATTTATAAACTTTCTCTTACTTTAATATCTCCCAACTCTCTTTCCATTAATCCCTTACATCCTTTTATTTATTTTTTATATATATATATATATATATATATATATATATATATATATATATATATATATATATATAATTTATTTTTAGACCTCTTTTTACTCCTATTTTAAATTAATTTCATTCTTCATACAGCCCCAAATTAATGTCAGGGTTAATATTCAGGTTTAACTTTTATAAAGCTTCTTCCCTTTAAGAAAAATGCCTTCCATCTTCCCCTGACCCCTGTGTTGTGCCTTTTGTTTGACTGAAACATTGAAATGAATAAATTCTGTATTAGTTTTTTGACAAGTTGAATTTTTAGCTTTCTACTTCCTGACCAACTCCCCCCGCCGCCCCATCTATATAGACACAAAATCAATCCACACTGAGATTGATAAGACGGACATAAAAATTAATATGAGAAACAATAAAATTATATAAAACCGTACTTAGTTCTGGTAAATCATGATAGAAATAAAATTAAATATAGTTTAAATATTTAAGTTAAAAAAAAATTAGTATAAATACTTTTTCTTTTTTTTTTTCTACAAAATTTCATTATCATCATTATCACATGAATTCTATAATTGTTTGAATTTTAGAAAAAGATCAAATCTGAAAAAAAAATTATTGGTTCAGCACAAAGCTTTAATTTAATGCCTTTATAATCATTAAGGGACAAAAAGTGGAGTAGTTTTTTAGTTTCTGAATTTGAAGCAAAATCACACAAAGGTCTTATATTCTATAATCCTCTTATGCGAGGAGGGCCAAAATAAAAGCTAAGTAACCTTATTAACAGATTAATTAGATAGGCAGCTGTCCAGTGACAAAAGTGTATGGAAAAAATTCACTATTTAGAACATTTGGTACTGATAGCCTCATTTTTTCTATAGATGTAGTGGCCCCTCAAGCTTATCCTTCAGGTCAAGGTTAGAGAGGTTGCACAGGTGGTTGGTTAAGTTATCACAATCCATTTGATTGGTGGGAAGAAAGTTGCTGGTTTGGAGATGGTAAGGATAGACAACCATTCATTAATGTCCTCCAAGTCATTTATTACTTTCTTTTGATTAGTCTTTTTTGCAGTTTTTGTGTAATTATTCTTTTTCTCCATAATTTTGAGAGGTTTTGATATCTGAAGATAAATTTTTAAGAGACATTTTTACAAATGAATATCTATCATATCTACCACACATATTGAAAGTTTTTCAGCCCAACCCACTACTCAAAATTTGACCAAATGGCTAAACATCATCAGATGTTGTTTCCAAGGTTTTCTTGATTGGTCTGAAAACTTTTCAGCACTCCTTGTGTGTATGTGCAAGGCAGTTTCAACAGAAAGTATGAATGTAATTACTAAAGAATTTGATTGTAGCTAATTAACATTTGATTAAAATGTATCATGGAGGAAAAACCTCAAAATTTTAATAAAACCAATGACAACTCTTGTTTGTTAATTTAACATTGATTATATACAAGTGTGGTTTTATTAGTTACTTTATATATGTATATCAGTATAGTCCCTGGCACTTCTGTGCTGGTTGCAATGGACTAGTCATGTATTCAGGATGAAGAGCAATAGGATCCTTTAAGCAGTTTTTATACAATGAATTGGCTGAAGGAAAAAGACTGGTGCAGAAGGCAAAATTGAGGTATAAATATTGCATCAAAAATACACTGCAGAAGACCAACATCATGCAAAATAATGAGGAAACCATTGCACTAGATTGTTCATCTTGGAGAAGAACAGTGCTCAGTGATAAGAGAGACTTTAAACAGAATGTTGTTTATGAAAAAATTAGATATATGAAAATGTTGCCACAGAACTTAATGTAATTTATAATGGATGTGGTTGCATCTCTCTAAGTAGATCAGGCCTCAAAATCATCAGATACTACACACACAAGTAATTCACTGTTTATATGGTATTTCTACTTGCACAGTGTGTAAAAAGTGCCTCAGTTGGTGGACTAAAACAATATTTGAAAGTTCAATAAAATGTTAATGTATTAATATTTTTTACTTTGGATAAAATATTCTCTCTCTCTCTCTCTCTCTCTCTTCATGCATGAATTAGAAGCAAATTTTTTATTTTCATTTAACTTTTTCTTCTTAACTTTGTGCTAAAAAGGAAAAAGTAGCTTTAACAAACAAAGCCTTTAGGACAGAACCCCAGGTCTTGTAACTCATTATCTCAGTTTCAACAACTGATCTTTACCTGTTTGTACTTATGTTGTAGAAGATATTACTTTATTTTTCTCCTTCTTCCCAAGTGCCATCATCTTATACCTTTGTTTTTTGTGCATGTTTTAAGACTGAAGTAGGTGTGGTGTTCTTGAAGTTTCATCCACTCAGACCCCAAACCAAACTTCAAACAATGTTTTATTTTCTGAAACACAGGTGGAACAAACAAGACTGATGTTGTTTCATTGCTGGTGAGAGTTATAACATTTTAAGCATGATTGAGATTTCTTGAAAAAGAAATAAGGTCCCTCTTTCTCTTTATAACTACTCTCCAGCTTTTAGATCTTAATATCTTTTCTTTAGCATTTAAAGTGTATCATTAAATACAATGCTCCAAATATTATTACTTTTTTTAAAATTTAATTTTTGGGCTATTTTCTTTTTTTTTTTTTTTTTTTTTTTTTACATGAAAACTTTAAAGAATGCATGTTTAAGAAATAGTATGTGGAAACTAAACATTTTATAACAATTTTAATTTTACTTAATATTTTTTATCTTTTAAATGAAAATTTTATTGAAGAACCTCTCATGGGTAAGAATTGCAAAGTAATTTCTGGAGACCTGATTCTCTACTAGCATTACACATATCTCAAGTCAATATTGAGATATATTTTGAAAGTCTGTTGCAAAAACCATTTGCCACATTTCATAACAAATGAAATCTTGAATGAAACAGAATATCAGCCACATGCACATCAGATCTGGCATCTTTGATTTATTTGTAATTCACTTTCTCTGCTATTATAAGTGTGTTTATTAGTTTTTTTGTTTTTATGCAGTAAATATGGTAACTAGCAGGGTAGGCTGGTCTCTCTAATCTTGTATCAAATGAAGATTATAAAGACACAGGAAACCACTCCACAATTAAAAATCCATGTGACAATACACAGTTTACAAATATTAAAAACAAAAACAAAAGAGCCATCATTGGCTATATCTTGAAGAGGCATAAAGATGAATATGGAGAAATCTTCATGGAAATTGTTTTCTTGCTTCTTTTTTTTTTTTTTTCTGAATGCTGCTTATTGGTGAAGTAAAAAAATAAAATAGTACCACACCCTTCTATTAAATTCTGGCTTCACTTACAAATACCAGTGCTGCATTTTTCATAGAATTGTTCCATTACCATCTATGAATAAAAAGTTATCTCCCTTGAACAGTTTTGGATACATATATTTCTATATCGTTTTTCATTTTAGTATTAAGATACTGCATTTGATAATGACCTGTTTAAAAAAAAAAATGAAAAGATTTTTAGTTTTTTAGAATTTTTTTACATTCTTTAGGTAAATCTAACATTCAGAAATTAGTCAAATTTTTAATGCAAATTTCATACAAAATGACATTTTTATTTAATTTTATTTCCTATTTGACTATTTCATATTTTATGTATTTTTCTCTTTCCAGGAAAACGAATGTCCAGATTCAATTTATGTGAGTATCTAAGTTTCTTGTGCTGACAAAAAAAACATAGCATTAAGATATCAAACAAAATAAAATCTTGAGATTATATGCAAGATTTTCCTATTGCTTTTTTAATCTATTCAAGTTCATTCAGTCGGATAAGCTATGCAAGCTTATTTTCAAAGCTGGCAAGTTATTACAAATTAAGCATGGATTTTAAATCTTTTTCTACCTCAAGATTCTTTTTGAAAACTATTTCAATTGTATCTGAAGCCCAATTTTTATTTGAGCTTACTCATCAATCATGAACAGTGTTGAATAGACAGTTGTTTGACATTTTTATTATAAAAAATCATTAGGTTGTATATCTTTTTGAAGCCAAAAAATGTTTGTAAACAAAACTTAAATATTTCAGAATGACATTAAATAATTTCTTAATTCATCAAAGTTTAAACTTCTTTTACCTGAAGTAATTTTATTTTGTAGGAAGAGTTTTTTTTTTTTTTTTTTTCCCCAAATGATACACTCTATCTTCTGTTTTCTCTGAAAACAAGTACACATTTATAAAACTAAGTTTTAATTCTCGTAGAAAAATCTGTTTTCTATAATAGTTGTTACATTGACTCTTTTGATACTGTATACAACCAAGACTTCTTTGGTAATGTTTATTTACAAGATTATAAAAATGTTTATTTACAAGATTATAAAAATATGTGCACAAAGTACCATGCCATATTTATGATTTACCATTTTATAATGAAAAGGTGATAATTAGAATTTTAATAAAACCAAAACATGAAAATGAATTTATACATTTTCTTTGTTTTTGAGAATTTCCAAAAAAGTATTAAACACTATTTATTAGATTTGTGACACTGAGCTGTTGGCCCATGGTAAACTCCCAATCGTGGCGTGAAACTGTGATATTTCTCCTACCGGCATTTTGGGGTTGACTCTTAGTCGCTGCCACCAGCCTGTGTCCCAGTCGATTGGTGGTCGCCAACTACCCGGCGGAATCCTTTGGTCAGGGTACCAAGTAGGATGGTCGGTCAATGCTAATGGCTTCACACCAGCTGCAACTGGTTTGACACCAGCTCCGTTATTCTCAGCTCACTTACAATGTCTGGTTACTGAAGTAACTGCTTCGATCTCAAGTCTAACCTACCCATGTGATTTTGATCTTAGGTACACGAGATCAATCAGGCATCGGGCCATAGTGTAAGATGAGTCTAAACTGGAGTTGATATCACACAAGTGTAAAGAAAAGAAGCAAATAAAAACCAAGAGGTTCAAGTATGTTGAAAGAAAACAAATCAACTTTTATCTGTCTGTTATATACGAGAGTGTGTGTTTTTCTCCCAACCTGTTTTCTACGGAGTGTGACACTTTTACGCTTCTTAGGCAAGTCCTGGTCTTTTAAGTCAACTGATTTAGTTTTTAAGTGCTGGCTTAGTTTTGTTCGTCAGTATAACTTGCTATTGGTAGGATAGGCGAAGTTGGTTGTCGTGGAATCTCTCGGTCAGCTTCTGCAAGGCAACACTCTGGTTCCTGTTACTCAAACTGCAACTCCAAAAACTCCAACTCAAAAACTGGCGAACTGCCTGAGGGCGTTCGTTTATAAGGACACCGACCAAAGACCAGTGTGAGGTTAGACGCAGCCTGGGGTTTTGGTAAAGCCCAATTTCTAACAAGAAACCTCTTTGGCCAGGAAAATTGATTACTTCCCATTTTGGAAAATTAATCACTTCCCATTTTTGGGGTTCCCTTTGTCTGTGAGGAGAGGTTGCAGGACTGCTATCCTCCCAAACTCCCCGCTTCTCACATTGATACCTCATACTAAATCCTTTCAGTGGGCGTTAATAATTTCCCCATCTTTCTCATTAAATTACCTCCACCTATCACCATTGCTACCACTCAACTAATGGCATCCCGGCCATGCGGGCGTAGCTAAGCTGGCCTCATTAAAATTATAACCTACAATTTTTTGTTTACAAAATTCTCTTTCCCACCGGCCAAAATTCTTACGAATAACACATGGCCACTTAAAATCTCTAAGATCTTCGACACTTTTGGTCACTTGGACAATTGATTGATGATGTTTGTAAAAAGTACTGGTTAAGAAGACGCAAAGTTTGCTATCTAGTCTCTTCATGAAGTTAGCGTCTACAGGAACCCTTGATAATAAATTTCTTTATCTTCAAATTGGCAATTCTTCTGAGATATTTTCTCATGCCAAAATTCTATAATCAACACATGGTTACTTAACTTGCTGGTACTTAAAATGATATCTTTGAAAAATAAGTAATTCTCTCTACCCTGTATCGCAAATAATTTCAGAATATTTTCTCATACCAAAATTTTTATAATCAACACACGGCCTGTCGCCTGATATCTTAAATGCTTTTTCTGATTATCGTGTTTTCTCGGCCAGTACTTTTACAAACATCATTAATCAATTGTCAAAAGCTCACATATGGCCTTTTTGTGAGTCTACTGTTTACGTCAATTCTCAGGTTTTTGAGAAAAGTAACTCGATCTTATTTTTAACGTAAAAAATTAAAATCTCAGGATATCGTATTTCCTATTGAGTATCACAAAGAATCAAGGGCAGATTACTGTTATCTGGCTGAATATCCAAAATTATACATTTTATTGTTTTCAAATAAACATTTTCATACCTTCTTTTTCATTCAGCTTTATATAAATTCAATCTATCATATTGAAGATTTTCTTGTTTATAGAAACTGCTTTTTTTCAATTTTTATATATATATATATATATATATATATATATATAAAAAGACTCATATTTCACTATTTTCTGACCTTTTCTTTTCAATTCTAATTTAATGTATTCGATATTAAATCTTGATCAAAGCAACATACAGGAATCAAATAATGTTATCATAACTGAAGTGTAGGAGGCCACTCCAAAAATACCTTGTATTAGTTTTTTCAATTCAGTATTGTCATCCCATGAATGTATCTTTTTTTATACACTAATAGGATGACAATACTGAATTGAAAAAACTAATACAAGAAAGAAACAAATAAAATTGGAAAAATGGAAGGGGAGATACTAATCAATTAAAACAATCAATGAAAAAAAAAAAAGTTAACTCTTTGAGAAACCAGGATCTCCAGAAAATGGAAACAAAATTAATGAAGCCAAACAACATAATGTGTCAAAATGTAGAGAAAAGCAAAAAATCACATCATACATTCAAAACCATGACAGAAGAAATGTTCTGGTTTCAACACTGACTTTGAATCACATTTCATCCCTGGCTGTAATAAACTAAAGATGCCACAAAAATAGGACATATGTCAATAAACATCCAATCATTACAAAGTCCCTTTCTAAGCAAACAATAATGAACCTACTGATGAGGAAATTAAGAAAGCTATTAATAAAAACTAAGGAATAATAAAGCATCACTTGACATTGTAGGTAAATTTTTGAAAATAACTTTTTCCTTAATCCAATAACAAGTCTTTTAATTTTATGAAAGAAGTTTTGAATCGGACATGCATCCCCAAAAAGTATGGTTTATCCCATATTAATGCACTATAGAAATGAAGAGGTAGCCTTTGAGGCCCCCACACATACAGAGGTATCTCCAACTGAACCCCATTATGCAAAAAGTATTAATGATTCTTATATTAACTAGGCTCTCATTATTTTATGAAAGTCAACTCCTCACAACCCGATTTGGTTTTTTTCTGGTAAGCACTGTAAAAATGACACATGTCATCAAACAACTCTAAGAAATTGCTTACTTCTCTAATAGAAAATTGTATACCTGCTATGTCAGCCTCACATCCGCATATGATCATATCAATAGAAACTTCCTCTTTTTATCTATTAGAAACTACCTTCCAAGCTCTGAATCCACTGAATGCATCATAATAGATGGACTTTATCAGTCCACAAAATTTTGCATGTTTGTTGAGAACCCCAATACAGAAACATTTCAAACCTCACCAGGAGTATGACAAGGAGGAAATGAGAGCAGCCCCAGTATATTCAATTCTTTTCCTAGACTATGCCCTATACATTTACAAACACAGATGTGAAAATATGGACACTGATTATTTAAACATTCCATACCACATCCCAAATGAATCTACCAATAGAAGACAATGATCCTGCTTTTCCGTCCTGATAATGATCTGGTTATATCAATGACATTTTGGTATTCATAGTTGGGATAAGATAAGCTTGAACAAAAACTCAACATCTTCTACCAAGTATTATAAGAAATAGCACTTAAACCTTTTGAAAACAGAAACTGTGATTTGGAATTAAAGCAATAATAACACCTACCCATTGTAAATCTTCAGGATATGAAATTGTTAAGTACAAAACACTATAACTATCTTGGTGCATTGGTCACTTATAACAAATTTAGCATAGGAGATAAGAATTGAATGCACAACATCACAAATTGTTGCAAAACCAAAGCATTAACCTAGAAACTTGAGTTATATTCTTAAATAGTCTCATCAGATTGAGATTTTCATATGGATGTCATGCATGGCGCCAAACACATTCAGAAATATCTAAACTGTCAGCTGTATACAACTGCTTTCTCAAATCAATGCTTAAAAATGGTTTTGAGTGAGTGAATCCTGTGGATCTTAGCAAAGATAATCCTTCTTCAAACCTTATGGATTGGTGCTACAGAATCACAAAGAACTGTACCAAATAACAGTAACTACATCATTTGATGATTTTCAACAACAGCAACAACTAAAATGGATATCACATATAACTTGAAGAGAAAATAATGATGTAATCAAAGTGTTTACATTCCACACTACTTCCAACAAAAGGTTAGGAAGAAAACCCCTATAAATAATGGAAAGAGCAATATCAGCTACTGGACTTGAGTAACTTATTTTCCTGAAAAATTATTTTAAAGAGCAAGATTTATAAATTTCAACCAACAGTAATACAAGCTGCTTAGTCAATGAATGCAAAATATTTCCTTATAAGGAAATTGCTAATATTACCATTATCATATTTGTTCTTTTATAGTCATCAGGAATTTCTTTGTAATGAATGATGAGAAAAAGAAGAGACTGCTTCTTAAAATACTGATTGTCAGTATTTTATTTCATATGAAATTCTTTCCCCTCATTTTTTGCAAATCAGTAAAAATTTTTATGGTTGTCAAGAACTTTTTATAATTTCTTTAATATTTGTGACTTTATTAGGTACAGTAAAAAATGACACCTAATTTTACTCTCAAAATTAAAGAGAATTTTAATTTTTTTGTTTTGTCTCTAAAATTTTGTTTGTTCTTAAAGCAAAAAATTATATTGGGATTTTTAAAAATATCTTATTGCTGACCTTTTAAAATATCATGCAATGTTTATATTTCATTATATTCATATTAGTTGCTATTTATGAATAATATAATTTACATTTATACACGCAAATTGCCTAAAAGCAAGTTTTCTTGGTAGCTAAGGTAGTTGTATAATCACTGCCAGTACCAGTGATCTATACAGATTTTCAAGATAAACCATTTCCTTTTAGAAGATGTGTTGATATAAGCTATCTTCATAAAATCTTTTCTTTCATTTTTACATATGTCTTCATAAAGTGATTCAGTCTCTCTTATCTGATTTGAATGATAAGCAATTGAGCACAAGAGAAGTCCCACTGAGGACATGATATAACTGGATTAAATCTTACATTTAACAAAGCTGTATAAAATGAAAACGGGAAATATGTTTATCAATTCAACTGATAAGCATTTCTCTAAATCCTTTAAATTTCATGTGATATTTAGTGGTTAGACCTCAGGCCTGTTATTTTTGTATGAATAAATTGCTTCAGTTGGTGAAGAAGTGTAACAGTAAGATGTTGAAAGCTGGTAATGCTAATTACAATTGTAATTTTGATACCTCCTTTAAATGTAGGAATAGAAAAACTATCCTTTGGAAGATGATTGTTAGACACAGAATGTTATGTACCAAGCCATTGTGAAAGTGGGTAATGAATGTGCTATAGTATATACTGAAAGCACCAAAAGATCTTAGAAGCCAAAATTTTAAAATCAAATGCTCTTCTGTTGAAATATCTATAGAAACAGAATCTTAAATGTGAATGAATGTTTGTGAGTTACAAATTTTTGAAAAAGGCATTTGTTTACATGGAGGTGTCAAATATCAATGCTTGAAAGATAAACATACTGTATATGCTTGAGTATAGTACAAGTTTTTATCTTTTTATCTTATTTATCTTTATTTTATGCAAAAAGTAGGGGATCACACTATATACAGGCAATTTTTTTGCAAAGGTTAAAAATCATGCATTTTTGGTGACTGGGTGCATCACACACACACAGATACATCTTTTTTTTTCTGAAGAGGTTAAAATTCATGCCAAAAAATTCAGTGGTGGAATTATACTTGAAGTTGGCTTATACAATAATATACTCAGTCCTCACTTTCCAGCCATGTCAGAGTTCAAAAGCATTTGCACAGTCTTGTAGGTGATGAATTATTTTCCACCCTATAACCCCTTTCCCCACTGTCAAAACATTACTAGCCACTTGCTATTTCCTTATTACTATTTTCATGGCAGATGTTCAGATGAGCTACATTCCTTTGTTCCACCAGTTCAAATCTTCACAGTTAGAACCCACCATGCCATCTACACAATTGACTCCTCCTCCATTTCCTTCTAATTCTAGCGGTAAAAATGAAGTTCTACTCACAGATTCTTGTTATGTTGTGGAACAGACTCCCAATAGGACGCTTCCCTGATCACTACAATCTTAACAACTTCAAGTCTAAATTCAACTGCTATATATCCTACATATCCTCATATTATGCACCTCTTACTCTCTCCTTATATGTCCTTACAACAACCTCATTCAGTAGTCCTCTACTTTGAGTAGCTTTAGAGTTTTGTATTTGGTGAACAATAGTATAAAAATACTGTCATTTAAAAAGATTGCTTAAATGGACTGTTGAATTTCTATTTCAAATCTCAACTTCATTTATTTATAAATTATAAATTTCTTATATATCATTCTTCTAAAATTGAGGAGGCAGGTTGTACAGCAGAAAATTTCTATTCTTAGCTTTTTGGATTACACAAGAGTTGAAAAAAATTATCTCTTTAAATAAAGTAATGATTAAATGTTCAATAAATTATTTGGCTTAGTACATTATTTTTGTTGTATTAAATAAAGTGTTGGCTTTTATATTTTGTAGATATTTTGTGTTGATCTTATCTTTGGATCTTCCATAACTGCAACAATAATTAGCTGATACATATATTATCAGAAGTTAAATCCATTTATATTGCCTAAATTCTATTGAAAATGCTTTTTAATAATCTTTCAGGAAGATGAAGAGGCATCCAACTTAGTACTCCTATCAAAATTACAATTGAAAATAAGAATTATTTAATTTTCTTTTATGTTGTACCATGATTTCTTTTTATTCTAAATATATAAAGTACAGTGTGTGTTTGTGTTTGTGCATGTGTGTGTCCAAACAACTTCTCTACTCTCACTGGTCCAATTTCAATGATTCATAGCTCATTCAAAAGCCCTAGAAAAGTTAGGCGCAGGGAATCATTTTTGTTGAGCTCAGATTCAGGGTTGCCAGATTATGCGAGGTTAAAAACATATATTAATATAGTATACTAGCCATTATAGTTTCTTTCATGGTTCAAGAAGAATAACTCTTATTTTCCTTTTGTATCCAAAACTGCAGCTAGCTTAAAAATTTAAGTTAGCTTAAAAGCCGCCCTATCAGGCAGCATTTAAGCTAGCTCCTGTGGAGGACTCTTGGTTTGGCCATCATCACAATAGCTGGGGAACAGTAGATGTGACAGGCATCAATAAACTACAGAAGAACTCAAAATTGATTACTGCATCTAAATATTGAATTAATATTTAAGGTTACCTTTTAAAAGTTCAGGGTACAATTTATAAGATAAAATTAATACAATGTAAAGATGGGAAAACAGAAATTAGAATTAGTGATACATTCAACATTTGAAGAGTTAGGAAACATAATTAAGTAAAACCTATATTATGGAATCTATATGAATAAATGCAAAATTGCAGCTCAATTCTCACATAAATTCTGAGATTAAAAAGGCCCAGCTCTACTTTATAGTAATTTGGTATTTACTCAATACCCCCTACCCACTCATGAAGTCATGTGACACAATGTCAGTTTAATGTGGGGAGCCCAAGCGCGTACATCTGGGCTAGGAATAATAATTCCTGGAGTCCTCCGCAACCTTCAGTTGCACTGGCCTCGGTATGAGCACCAATACTTCTCTCTGGTGCAACAAAAGGGTGCACCTTCAGACAGCTGTTACGCATGGGCCAGCACCTCTCAGTATAATATTCCTCAGTTGCGACTCTGTTCTTTGATGAAGCCACCCCTGACTTCACTCTGCCCAAAGACAAACATAACTGAGAGATGATAAATAATCATGTTACAAACTACTTGAGAGTAATTTACACATGGTATTTACTCTGTCACTCCACTAAGATGAGATGCAACACAGGGTCAGTTTTTAAGGTGGGGGTCCAGAGCGTGTACACCCAGGCTAGGAATAAAAATTCCCCAATCCACTACAATCACTGGTTTCGCTGGCTTTGGTGCAAGCACCAATCACTCTCTCTAGTGCAATGAGAGGCATGGCCTCAGGCAGCTATTCTCCAGAGTTGGGCACCTCTCAGTTACGACTCTGTCCTTTGACAGTCGTCCCTGAGTACACTCTGTACAAACGTAGAGATGCAACTGAGTGATGAATAATAATTATGTTACAAACTATGCAAGAGTAATTTGTATTTACTCAACCCCCCACAAGGTCATGTTGTGATACAAAGTCTGTTTAATGTGGGGAGCCTGTGTGCATACACCCAGGCTAGGAACAAAAATTCCTGGGCCCTCACAAACAGTTGCACTGGCCTAGGTGCAAGCACTGATCCCTCTCTCTAATGAAATGAGAGGGTGCTGCCTCAAACAGCTGTTCTCCAGTGCCTGCACCTCTCAGTATAATTTTCCTCAGTTTCAACTCTGTCCTTTGACAGTCACCCCTGAGTGCACTCTTCCCAATGACACACAATTGAAATTTGTATTTACTTGACCCCCCCACTGAGTCAGGTTTTTAACAGGGGGCCCCGAGTGTCTTCACTTGGGCTGCTGGTCTTAGCTGGTCATATGTTGTCAGAGCTGGTCTAAGCTGTGATACCACCAGTGCAGGGAAGGATCCCTGTGACCAGTAAGTATCAGAATGTGTATACCACTTGAGAGAGAGGAATTTACACACAACGTATTTACTCTCTTCCCACGAAGATGAGTTGTGACACAAGGTCTTTTTTTAAGGTGAGGGCCAAAGCGGGTACACCCAGGCCAGGAACAAAAATTGCCCTCGCACCCATCTGTTGCGCTGTCCTCGTTGCGAGCACCGATCCCTCTCTCTGGTTGGCATCTATTTGTAAAACTTTCCTTAACAAGCCAATTTATGTTCAATTAATGTTCATTTAAAATTTTTGTTTCAAAGATTTCAAGTAGTGAATATATCTTACTCTTCAAAGCGATAGTGAATGGGTAAAGCCTGCTAGTTCCAAATAAATTCATTAAATGATTGTAGTAAATTCCTCACTACACATTTTGGAAACCCAGCAAATCTACTTCCATTCATTTGTTTGCTCTGTGTACTTTTTGGGAAAAATGCCATCTCAACAATACAAATAGAAATGTTTGTTGGTATGACAGGATTATCTCTAATGACATTGTTAGATTTTATCAGAGTGCATGAAATAGCAATTATTATGTAGTTGGACAATGTCCAGCAAATGAACCTTCTTTTTCTTTCTCTTCTGATATCAGAGACAAAGCAATTTTCTCATTAATCATTTAAGTAGCTAAAACTGCCCATTTGGATGATTGTCTCTTGTCTGTAAAATACAATTTTGGTCCTATTTTTATTTCATGCAGTTTAACAGGCTGAAAGAAATGTTCAGACTATTTCTCTGTGTTGGAATTTTAGTTGAATGAAGAAATTATTTTCTTAGAAAAATATCTATGGATATTGCTTGAGTGTCCTATTAATTTGAAGGCTAATTGTTAGAGAGTTCTTGACAGCAAGTTATTTTTATTTATCAGTAACAAGTAGAAATAACACTGCTCTATTGTTAGTTTTTTCTGATATTTAAATATTGCCAAAAATAACTTTTTCATCATTACTAAATCAAAATATGAAAATTGTATGATATAAACCTATTGAAAACTGAAATATTTCAACATCAACAATTGGAATATTGATTTTTATAATTGTTTGAAAGTAAATCCAGACATGATAATTTTAAGTGTTTCTGTTTCCATTCTTCTGCCATTGTATCTTGATCTGTTTGTCTTAACAATTTTTGTTTCATCTTCTTACTAATAAATTGCTTAATACATCCTGTTTATTTGAACTCCTCCATGTCTTTTTTTTTTTTTTTTTGCTTTCTTTGCTTTTTGTCACAATGAAATCTTTTTACTGAGACTTAATACCATACTTTGTATATGTCAGTAAAAATCATGCCTACATACTAAATACTCTTACTTCTATCATCAAAAACGATTGTTATTAATAAACAGATGTTTTTGATGATAGAAGTAAGAATATTTTTTTCTGTTAGATTCAAATCTTTATTTTACTGTTCTGCTAACTCAAAGATAATTGAAGATCTACCCACCCCTTTAAAAATATAGACACCTGTAAAATCATTTTGGGTGTGTGTTTTTAACATACATATATGTGAAGAATCTCCATCTTCATGAAATTTAGTTATTATTTTTTTGACCTTTACAGCTTACTTGCCACAATCTTTACTGAGAACATTTGTTGTCAGCAAGTGTGTACATGGTTGTGAGCTGCTAAAAAAGATTTGTTAATTTTTGTTGATTACTGTACCTCTACCCAGGAGAAATGAAATGTCTCAAAATCAGATGAATCATATCATTTCAAACAGAAGACACTGCAACTAAAATAGGATCAGAAAATTAATGGCAGTTTTAGAAGAACATACAAACTGAAAAATGATGTTCCATTCCTATTACATAAGAGAAACAGGCTTCACAAAGTTCCATCATTTCAGCTGTTATCATTTGTCACTTTGCAGCTTATCTTAAGTTCCCATAATTGACTTTTCTAGGATTATTACTCTTAAAAAAAATAAGAAAATACTTTTATTAAATATCCTTTCAGTTTAGTACATGTTATATTTGCCAATCCTGGGTCAGTATGAATGCAGCTGCAGGGGCAACATATTTTCTCTTTAGTTTCCCACAGAAGTTTCAATGGCAGCTTACCAACACTGTCAGTGTATAGAGTTCCTGCTTGAATTAGCCTGTCTCTACATTTCTTATTTCCTCTGAGCAATAAGTTATTACTAATACTGCACCTGGCCTCTGTTAGCCATCCACATACTATCCAGCCATTAGTCATTACAAGGGGTGTTAATTTTTCCTCATCTCTCTTTCCTCTGCCTCACCTCATCTTGCAAAGTTATATTTTGTATTTTTTAGTTGTTTTTTGTTTTCTTTCAGCAAAGTTATTCCACTATTCCCTTTTTTTCTCTCTCTCCCTTTCTTGCAGCCTCTTTTTCATTATAAGCTTTTTTTCCCCTTTTTTTTATCTTTTCTCTGATGGTAACATACAAGTTCAATAAATGGACATGATAATCTTTCCATTTATCTCTCAAGTAGGATAATTGCTTTGTTTTTTTTTTGTATTTTTCCTGCACAGAATCTGTGGCTATCTGATACACTGTTTATACTTTGTGAAATTTTGCTTAGAAGGTGTTCAGTCTATAAAATTATTTTAATTTATTCACTAAAATTTTATATTTCAATTTGTTTTTGATCAGAGTCAAAAAAAATTAAGCTTAAATGTGGAATTTAATCTTTGGGAAGAAAATAACTAAAAACTAAATCTGCTTAAAATTGTACAGCTGATTGAAGATACTTGTTTTTCTTAAATTCTTTATGTGAAATATGACTTTCAAATTCACTTGATATACCTAAGAATTTACTATTTATTTTTAAAATCTTTCCCAATTTAACTTTTACTGTAACATTAACAATTAGGTTAGATCATCTTTTTTTTTCTATCACTTACTAATGTCTGACTAATGATTAGACATTCATTTTCTGCATTACCTCTCTGTAAAGTTTAATGTATACCACAGATATTTGGATTATGAGTTGACATGCTTTGTATCATTGACTCACAGAGATGATAACCAAAACAACTGATCAAAATTTAACACCACAAATCAAACTAGAAACAATTTAAGGATATATGAACCTCAATATACCAATTTTAAATGTAATAATCAGTTCACATAATGGGACATAAAATTTTTTTCTGTACATTTTCAAATCAAATTTCATTTTAACCATTTGAATTTTATCAGTTTTTAGCAATTAAAACAAATGCATTTTTTTTATACATCAATATAAATATTTAAAGAAAAGTCAGTATCTTTGTTAACAATTTTAATTAGTTTTCAGTTTTCTAAAATTTCACCTACATTTTAGAGAATTTTATCATGATTCCCTTAGTGTTAAAAAATACAATGACTTGCAAGATAATGTTTCCTCTTGTCCAGCTACTTTCAATTTGATCTGAAATTCTTAAATTGGTACATTTTTAAGGTCACTTTTCATTTAAAGTCTGGCTGATGATAATTACAGACTGTTCCAAACTAATATCACTGTCAATTTTATCATTACCGACTAAGTTACAAATAATAATGGATTTGTTATTCAGTTACCTTCAAATGTTGTGAAAAATATTTGAATGTATTTTCAATTTAGCTAAAATGCCTAATTAAAAAAAATCAACTAACATAGATTTATTTTATAAAAAAAACATTATTTAAAAAAACATAACATATCCCCATTTCCTTCAAAAATTATATTCAACTGTTGAATATTTAAATGAATTAAAAAAAGGTTCAGTCAGGACAAAGATACTAGATTTATATTAATTTAAAATCTTTTTCAAATCTTCATCTCTGTTGCAAGAGAAGAAAATTGGCATTAAACAGTTGCCAACAGTCTAACACCATACTCATAATATCAAAGTTGGCCTGATATCAGAGTAATCAATATCTATCTAAACGATATTTTCTGGATTAGTATTAATGACTCTGCTAAAATTTACCATCAATTTTTAAAATGTGACAGTTGATTGTTTTTTAATTTTTTGTTTGCATTTGAATTTTATTTGTTTATTTTAAGCATTATAAATGGCTAATTTTTTTTTTTCATATTTTCTGTTATCTTTAACATTTTCAAGAGGACATGCACAGTATACATGATTAAATTGTTAAGCAGGACCCACTATTTTTGCTCATTTTTTTGTCTATCATGTAATTCTCTTCATTTTTAACTTTCATCAGTTGAAATATTATCATAAATATTATCATAAATATTATCATAAATATTATCATAAATATTATCATAAATATTATCATAAATATTATCATAAATATTATCATAAATATTATCATAAATATTATCATAAATATTATCATAAAATGTTTTAATAGTTTTATGCTAGCACTTTCAGCTATTCTTTTTTTTGTTTTTGTTATTTTCAATCTTAACCAACAAATAACTTTTGCTCAATATTTCCTTTCCTTCTATTATTTTTCTCTTCTCATCCTACTGTGGTGTAATGTTATTTGTCTAATAAATGCATTTCATACATAACTTAAATTTATAAATAAATATATACTGTATCTTTTGGTGTATAACACCAAAAGATACAGTATGTATTTATTAATAAATTTATGACATTGTTTTTGATAAGTTACCAATCTATTATGAGTAAGAAAAAAAATAGATTTACAGTAATGACAATAATGATATCTAGTCTGATACTTAATGCATGAAAATTGGCATTAACTGTTGACAATCAAATGAGCTTTCTGAACAGTGAATTAGCTAAAATAGGAATTTCAGCAATTGTCATTAAAAGCAATATAGTTCATTATTCACTGTTTATTGTAATAGGAAGTTTTAGCATCATTCTATTGGACACATGAAAAGAATTGGTGAAACTTGTCCATAAATTCTTGGAATATTCATATTGATGCATAAAAATGTTCTCTGCTATTGTTTAACCAGTTGGAATTGGTTGACATCTTGTGAATTTTTTTTTAATTCTGAGCATCTGACAATGTCCAAATTGACAGGACTGTACTGAAAATAATGCAATTATATATGCCTTATTTTCTCAAAGTGGTCAGTTATGCCTAATAATGGTCAATATTATTTTGATAACAACCAGAAATTTGTATCCTGACATTTAAAAATGATGCTATGGAGAAATGTTGTGCATACTTCTGAGGAAATTAACAATTATTGTTATGAGTTTTTTGTTTTTAAAAGGACCAAATTTAATTTATAAACTTTTGAATTGTTTGAATTTTTTTCATACACTTTTGTTTATAGAAATAAACAAAAGTGTATGGAAAAAATTCAAACTTTAATTCTGATTTATATAATAAATGAAAATTTTATTCTAATTTTTGAAAATTAGGTAGCTGATAAATTCACATAGGTTGAAATCAACTCCCTCCAAAATGCATGAAAATAATTGATTAAGAAATAGATATTTAATTTAATGTTTATTCCTACATAATATTTTAAGGATGATAATCAGTTTCTTGTTGTGAAATTGAATGTTATTTTGTTAATTCCTATCATTGATGCGAATAAACTTTGTGCTTGTTTGTTAATTAAATATCAGTTCCTTGTAAGTTTCATTATCTTATAATATTTAATGAACAAATTTCATTGATTTAATATTAAAATTTTGATGAAAAAGTTATCTAAAGACACTCAGGTTCTTGCAGATTAATTAGTTAAATGATGTAAATTATTATTATTATTGCGTTTATGGAAATTTCTGCCATAGTTAATAGTTTATAACTTTTTCTACATTGGTTCAGCTGATCAGTTCAAATGAACATCTGGGGAATAGCCTTAAATATTTACTCAAAGGAAATGCCAAATATTTATTACTTTTCATTGGATGCTTCCATCAGCTGAAAGTAGTTGAAAACAAAGAAAATATAGGAGGAAAAGCAAGAAAATTCTTGTCCTAATCACCTCATAATTAAACAACCTATATACATTTGCTGAGGTTATTTCTTATTCAGTGTGTTAAAATTGTGTGATTTACTTGGACTAATATCCTGATCTTTGTTGTTTTTATTATTGCAATGTTTCAACTGATATATATGTTTCTGAGCTTGTGTCATCCAGCAGAATTTAATGATATATAATGTACGTATGTATGTATGTATGTATGCATGCATGTGTATGTGTAAGGAAAATTAATGACAGTGGGGAAAATATTTGTGATGCGTTTTGTCCTTTAGGGCTTCATTGGGCTAAAGTAATGTTTATATTGATGTAACTATATATGCACATGAAGGAGAGGGGATGTTGAAATTTTCAGCTTTTAAATTAAATTTATTTTATTATTTTTTTTATAATATGTTTGGATATATAGTCTAACCAATTTTGTTCTTTTTTTGTTATATTTTATCACTTTTGTTATTAATTATGCCACATTATGATAATAGCCAATCTGCCACAAATGTGAAATGCTGGAAGAACCTGAACAAAGATTTACTGTGGAAGATCTAGCGATTAAAGCACATTCTGTTCACTTTGCTCTTGGTAAATTGCTTTCTCTGATAATTAAAATAGCATTTTTAAATCAAAATTATGGTCGACCTCATTACGGGGAGCAATTAATGCATTGAGAGTGTTGTTTTTAAAGAGGTTTCTTTGTGTTCATATAACCTACCATTTAATTGCCTTAAGGTTTCTCCTTGTCCTATGTATTCATTGTGACAATTATTACAGGTCATAAAATAAAGAAAAAGAAACTAAATGAAATTGGTTAGACTATTTATCCAAATACATATTATAAGAAGAAAATAAAATATGTTTGAAAGTTAAAAATTTCAGCATCCTCTATCTTTCATGCACATGTGCAGTTACATCATTTTTCTCACTTTGTCATTAATTTTCTTAATATTTTTCTGTTATATAAAAAAAAAATTATGTATCATGTTCTATTATATATATATATATATATGAAAATATTTTTGAAGGTACAAAATGTAATAACAGAAATAAGTGAAGCTTGATATTACTAGACATTTCTAAAAGTGAAGCAACCGGTTTCGCTCCCGCTCATCAGGCCTCCACAGGAGATTTAACTTAAATTAAAACAATAGAAAATGTGCAATGAGATGGAAAAGGGGGAAAAAATTGTATACAAGCGTGGTTGAGTGGTTCTCCCTATGTAGTCAACACCACAACTACAATTATATTTGTAAACAATAGAATTAATTTGATGGGGAGGGAGAACATCCTTACACCCAGAACAAAGCATAGGCGAGTTTGAAAAACAATACGAACCTCAGCCCGATAAAAAAAAAATGACGACGAACATTAGCTGAAATCTGCCTAATCATATTATCACACTTGGATCAATCCGGGGCAATCTAAGATAAACAGGGCACTTTTAATAGTACAAAGTTTGACCTTTCTGAACTCCTCAATCTTGTTGTGGATGACCAAATGAACAGTATCAGGGGGATACCCTAAACCACATACGGTTTCCTTAACAAAATTGATTTCATCGTCCAGGAAAGACAATGAACCTATCATTAATGCCCTATGAACTAGGGTTCTAATTATGTTTATCTTACGTTTTCTAGGACAAAAGGAATCCCAACGCATATATAACCCCACAAATATTGGTTTCCTATAAACAGAGGTGAGAAAAATTGTCGGTGTCCAATGTACTAAGACATCCAAGAAGGCAAGTTGAAAATTAATTCCTTCTCGACCATAATGGATACCATTCAGGAAAGAGAGAAACTGATTCATCATTAAATAAACAAAAAGTATCATCAACATATCGACAATACAGTTGAGGCATAAAGTGTATTACTATGAATTTTCTCCTCATGAAAGCCAATAAAACTATTGGCAAGTGCCGGACCTGAAGGGGAACCCATAGTGACCCTGTCAATATATATATATGTGTGTGTGTTTGTTAAGGAAGTAGACAAGGTTAAGCATAATTGACAAAGTTCTCATTATCAATAAGAGGAAGAAGAACAGGGCAAAATGATACAAGATGATGTCATGCAAGTGAAAAGCAAACAACTACAAGACAATGTAAAAAGTTGACAAAATAGAAAGTGTTATAGCCCTTCAAGGCAGGAAAGAAAAAAAAATCTGTGGGTAAGAGTGAGAATTGTCCATTTTTATTGGCTAGGAAGAAATGTCAGGATGCATCTATAGGATTTGCTTATAAATTTGGATAGTTGGGGGGGATTTTTAGCAGTCATTCCCCAAGATTGAGACTCACACACACGTGTGTGTGTGTGCGTGTGCACATGTATACAAGAGATGGTGAAAAGTTCTTGGCCTATACAAGAAGTCCTTCAAAGTAAAAAAAAAAAAATTCTAGTTTGTTTTTATTTTTAGGTACTGGGTCTGTCTGAGAACATTTCAGCATCTCCTCATAATATAACACATGTATTTTTAAACTTTTTGTCTAAGAATTATCTTCTGCCAGGTGGAAATGTTTTTGTTATGACAATAACAGATGGTTTCAAGAAGTTTATGGCTCGGAATTGTAAAAATACATGTGAACACAATAATACTAAAGACTTTTGGAAGTATCATTTTCGGATATGAAGTCATTTTCAATATTGGTAAAAAAACACTATTATATAATAAAATGAAAAAATTAAAATAAACTTATGTCTCCAATATTAGCTCTTCAACAATGTTGCAATTTATTAATTTTTGATAACCATTCTAGTAATTTTAGACCAAGTATTTTTAAATGCAACATTATCTTGTAGGAAAAAAATTCAGTATATGTTTCCTATTTTAACTTGGAAGCAGTCACTTTTGACTGTGACCATTGCAATTTACATAAATGTTGTTTCTGCTGCTAGCTATGCCACTTCTGTTGTTGCTGCTGTCTGCCTTATTCACTACATCTACAACTAATGCAATGCTTGGCCATTGATTATGTAATATATCCAGGATACTCGCAAAATACCCGCCTACCTTAATTTTTTCCATAATTCTAAATCCATTGTTGCAGTCTTTATTTTTCCTTTTTCAAGGGTGTGTCGTCAACTTTAGTGCCATTAACTTTATTAGAGGTTGTTATTATTTCTTTTCTTTTCTTTTTATCATTCTTTTTGCTTTCCTTTTTCTTCTACCAGTTCACATTACTTTCCATCTGTCTGTCTCTCTCACTCCACATCTGTTTTTTCTTTCCTTCCTCCCCCACTGCCACCTTCAGTTTTTCCTCTTCTTTTTCCACATTCAACAATTATTTCCTTTCTTTCTCCATCATTCCTAATAACCCTGAAACTAGGGGTTTCATGAATGTGCCTGCCTGTCTGGCTGCCTGTTGGGTAAAAAAAAGATATACTTATAAACAGGATGAGAGGAGTGTCAAAGTGCCTAGTGATGTGCCTTTTGTCAGCTCTGCATTATCCAGGCCCCGCCTACGCAGCCGTGAAGCAGCAACACAAGTTGTTGTTGTTCTGAAATTGGGTTTGGGTGGGATTGAGAAGGGTTCTAGATACTGTTGTTAAATAAATTGCTTTTGGAGAGAGATAGAGAAAGATGAACAAAGTATTATGCACTTTCTCTGCTTCCTGAGATGGCTAGGAAAACTAGCTACCCATACCATGTGTTTATTTCTCTGTTGGCCCGGGACACAAATGACTCACTCACTGTTAGTGTTATTCTTCATTCATTGGTTTTGGTTTGGTCTGCTTGACTCCAGACTCACTGAGTCCTCATTTACTCCCACTCTCTCTGTCTATATACCTTTGTGTAAAACTTAGATAAGCTCGTTTTCTGCCTGCCCAGGCCAACCAAACTATGTTCTTTTTTAACATGTAATGAAAACGGCTCTTGTTACAATTTATTGCTGGTTGGGTATCCTATCTTCCTTTTCTTTCTTTCTTTCTTTCTTAGAAACGACCTCTGTCTCTAAGAGGCTTGCCAGATATAAAATAATTGTCATTTTAAAAACATTTTTACATTATGGATTTTTTTTAAATCTGCAAAATTAAAAAGTGATCTATTTTTGTCTTTTTTTTTTTTTTTTTTTTTTTAACAGCATTACTTTAGAAGAAAAAAATGGTTTCAGGAGTGAAATATAACTTAATTTAAATTAGTGTTTCACGTCTTTTACCTCTGATAAGATAGACTTTTAATTTTATTTTAATATTAATTTAAAATTTTATTTTAAATATTATTGAAACACAGAAATCAACCTATTGTATGACAAGTATCCCTTTTTTGTTAAAATAAGATTAAGAATAAAAAGGTTCATTAATGAATAAAAATGAGTTTTTCTTTAAGGACATTAAAATATTGAATTTCCAATAAAAATGCTTTTTGCCTGAGTGATCAAAAAAAAAAAAGGGTCTACACCACTGGAAGAGGAAAGGATATACTTCCATAAGTAAGTTTATTTGAGTTAACAACTATATCTTTTTACCTTATAAATTTTATTTAATAACAAGAACTAGGCGGAATTTTTCCACACTTAATTTAGTAGAAACCTTTTTTTTTTTTTAGCATGATGATTCTTAATATTTATTTCTCTGATTTTTTTTTTTTTTTAACTCAGCCTAAATCAGTAAAGATAAAAATGAATTAAACTTTATTTGAAATCAATAAATTACTAAATGTTAAATTATCTTTAAAATTATTGTTAATGTTACAGTTAAGTTTCCACTAAAGATAGCAATGTTTTTTTTTAATTAATATTTTGAGGCCTTTTCATGTGTGAAAAATATCTAAAATTTTACAAAAAATGTTTTATGCTTTCAATGCAGCCAATGTTCTGCAAGAGAAAATGGCAAATATGAAAAATTCAATGACCGAAAGAATAAAAACCTTTAAAATCTGTCAATGAAAAGTCTACCAAATTTTAATATGAATAACAAAATATTCGTGAATTAGGTTGTATAAAGGTTCTTTTTTTGAAAACGGGAATAACTGTAATTTACTTATTCATATTTCTTTTTTCCGTGCATGTCTGAAAACCTTAATAGCAGAAAGAAATTAGTTAATATTGGCTTAAGATCTTAAGTGAATAAAAGTACTAAAAATAATTTTCATTTTTTTTTTTTTTTTTTTTATTTAAAAGAAAGTGCAAACTGCTGCAATCAAAAAACAATAAGTCTTGTCCTGAAGTAGTGACTTTGGTGGTTTAGCCAGAGCCTCTGTATCATCAATAAAAGCTTTTTCTGGTACAGCAAGCATGAAAGGATCAGTTGATAATGGATATGTATTTCATAAAAGCTGATTGTTGGTTATAAATTAAACAAAAGGAATTTGAAGTTTGCCAATTATTCTCTATGCAAACACATCTGCACACACAGATTTAAGAAGAAAAATACATATATGTAAATCAGACTTGCAACTATTCTTGGCTGCACGTTATTAAGGAAGCTAGATTAATGGATCGTCATTAACTTGCATGTTTAATCTCTACTGGATTCCTTACTCTTATAATCTAGGCTATATTTAGTAAATATAAGCTATTACTTATTTTTGCTCACATATCAAATATCTACTTATTTAGTTTTGCTTATATTTTTTCCAGCAATAGTTCTTTGGAATTACTTTTTTTTTTAATTTTTTTTTTTTTTTTTTAAAGTTTAAAAAGAAAAAGTTCAAGTAGGTACTTGACTGATTTTTCTGCACTTTGGAAATTTCTAGGATGACAGATCTCCACTATCCTTGGAACAGCATAGTACTCTTTTTCTCAGAAAAAGAAAAAAAGACTTCTATTGTAAATATGATATGCAAAGAAATTACAAATGATAAATATTCAATTATTACTAAAATTAGTCTGTTTTTATGTTTTCTTCTGCAATATTGTTCAATGAGTTTATAAACTAAGGAAGTTATACCCATTATTTTTCTGTAACTTTTCAAAAAAAAAATTCTGAAATTCAGTGTAGCGCATATTTCTCGTGAATGTGTCAACAATCAGACCATTTTTCTATTCTTTCGCTGAATAATATTTCTTTGCACGCATGTATATACGTGTGGTGGGGTCCGTGTAAAATTATGATAGGTAAAAATTGCTATTATTTTTTATTTTTTAAGGCTGATTTGTTATTATTTTAAAGCTGGTTATTTGCTTGTTTTTGATGACTGCGTATGTAACTGGTAGAAATTGCAGTTCGTATTGGTGGTATTAAATATGCTGGGGAGGGGGGAGTAATTTACGTTAATAATTATAGTGGATTGATATGATAATAGTAGATGAGATGTGATAGTAATGGTGTGGACTCTTCTAATTTTCTAACCTTCTCCAACCTTAAAAAAAGCATAATCCATATTATACGCCTACGCGCAGATAACGCTCAACCAATAAAAATGCAAAGAATCGAATCAAGCAATTCTATTGGTAGATCGCCTCCCAAAGCAAGAATTGCGCCAAAATATCTTGAGCCACTTTCGAAAACCCAAAAGGTTATAAAAAAAGAAAAGACAACCCCAGTCAGTCAGTCTAGCGAACTCGCCGATCGATTGCCTAATTAATCCACGACATTCAAAAACAGAATTTTTACCGCATTTTTGACGAACTTCAACTGACTCACCTGAAACACTCAACGAACAACTATCGAAACTTTGAACAATATTTCTTATGCACATTGATTTATTCATTACTAAAATAAGAAATACGAATCACGAAAACAAACACAGACACGTTCAAAGGTAGACTACTTTAGCAAACTTTACCAAAAAACTCTTAATATATATTTCAACACAAACACAAAATAACAAACATAACGACACAGAGACATCCAACATTTCAGCAACATATACAATTAACGCACGCAACAATACAAATATTAACCTTGTTTGTAAATATGTAATTGTATATAAAAGTTTTATTTGTTTCGATCTATAAATGTCTCGTTTTTACTTTGTTTGAAATCTCATGTTTGTTATATATTTGTTTGGGACAAGGTTTAGACACACAACCGATCCGAACAAAATCCTTCTGATTAATTAAATGAACCAAAAGTCCCAACAAAATTTGGTGACCTTCCGCGTGAGTGAACATGCAACAAGAGTGACGAACTTGTTGGCGTACTTCAGACCAACAAAATTGGTAACCTCGACGTTTCAAGCAAACAACACCAACAAAATTGATAAACAGACGCGCGTGACAAAGATTGGTAACCCGGTAACGGATAAAGTATTTCAACACTACAGATGGCAGAACCAACAACCGATCAGAAACAGCCATCAAACTCGAGATGCCCGCCTTCAATACAAATGTGCAAACGTGGTTCCTTCAGCTTGATGCGATATTCCAAGCTAGGCGCATAACTTCTCAGCAGTCAAAATTTGCAGCAATCGTGGAGAAGCTACCGGCAGAAATAGCAGCGAAAGTAGCTGATATACTAACTTCAGTCCCAGTTGAAAAACCATAAAAATCCTAAAAAGCGATATTGCATAGATCAGGTTTTTCGGAGGAGAAAAGAATCGTGAACTCCTGTCCAATGTCACAACCGAAGATGCCAAACCTTCACAGTTACTTGAAGGATGCAGCAGTTATTAGGCGAAAATGACATATCGACCACAGTATTCAAACAAATGTGGCTGGACAAGCTACCGCCAGAGGTTGTACAATTCTAGCCGCATTAGCAGAAGATGTAACATCCAGAAACTAGCGATAATTGCAGACAAAATAACAGACACAGCGCCAATTAAACACATATCCGCCAACGAACACACGAGATGGCCTCATGCCAGACATAGAACCCGGCAAATTCAAAAGTTATCAACAGAGTTGCAAGATATATCTATACAGCTGCGCGAACTACAAAATGCTCATCTAAGCCGACATGATAATCAATATACCAAGCGAAATAAACAACGCTGGAGATCAAATTCTCGACACAGATACAAACGACAACGAAACGAATACCAAAATGAAAATGTTGGTATCATGAAACTTTTGCGCGCAAGCTAACAAGTGCAGACAACCGTAATGCGTATAAGAAATCACCAACCGCCAAACAGCAGGGAAAGCGGACATCCTGGCACCCAGTAGAGACGTTGGATGCCAGGCAACTCAAGACTAACCGTCTCTTCTATATTTAATGATAAATCCAGCGGATTAAACTTTTGGTAGACACCGTGCCCAAATCAGTGTTATACCACAGGCGAAGTGCAGCAAACAACTTCTAATAAAAAACACAACATTAAAACTACAAGCGCCTTGAATGGCACGCCTATTGCTACTTATGGTGAAAAAAGACCCTGACTTTAGACATAGGTCTAAGGAGAGATCTAACGTGGACATTCATAATTGCTGATGTTTCGATGCCCATACTAGGAGCGGACTTCCCTAACACATTACGCATTGTCCAGAACTACGCTCAACGCACTACAATCACAACCACTAAACTTTGACACTCTCGCTGAGGAACAAGCAAACGACAAACGCAATTACCGTCTGTACAAAAGATACCTCACTTCAAATTGAAAAAGACCTTTACCCTTTACTAATGAACTCGTGTGTGGCGTTTCCACAGGTAATCCTCGACCGTGCCCCTTTGTCACGAAGAAAATCAATTTTTCGATCATTTCCATTAGCCAGCTCACCCTGGAGCGAAGGCTACGCTACGGACCATAGCCCCCAGCAGATACGTCTGGCCGGTATGTCTTCGGACGTGAAACAGTGGTCTCAAGATATGCCAACGTTGCCAGGCAAATCTAAATACACCGACATACCAAAAGCACCGCGTCAACCTTCGCGACACCAGATGGACGATTTACGCACCTTACGCCAGACTTAGTCGGTCCACTTTCGAAAAAATTAATGGACACGAGTACATTCTAACGATCATTGACCGCTTTTACGATGGCCAGTTCGCGATACCACTAACATCAATAACGGCAGAAACAGTGGCTAACGCAATTTTCAACAACTGGATTTCTATATTTGGATGCCCTGCAGTTATCACAACTGACAGAGGTCCCCAATTTCAATCAACGCTATTCAACGAATTTGTCAACATTTTAGGCATAAAACACATCTCTACCACCGATACCACCCATGCAGCAACGGAATAGTGGAGAGATTCCATAGACAGCTCAAATGCGCATTAACAGCGTCTACCAGTGCTCGTGCGTGGGTAGATAAGCTACCATTTGTGATGCTTGCGCTCTGAGAAATACAATAAAACTGGATCTCAAATGCACCAGTGCAGAATTAGTTTTGGGAAAGCAACAACGCTGCCTGGACAGATATTTCTGGCGAGGCGACATCTACACCAACGAATTACTTTGTGGCAGACCTAAAAAAGAAGATGATGGACGTTATATATACACCCACGAGAGCGTATAAAAAACCTTTCTACGTGCCAGCAGATCTACATTCAGCAGAATATGTTTTCCTGAGGCGCGACACTGTCGGAAACCATTAACGCCCAACTACACAGGTCCACACCTGGTAATATCTAAAACACCCAAATTCTTCATAATTGATATCGCGGTAAACAGAACACCGTCAGTATAGACCGTCTCAAACCAGCATATCTGCAATCCGGCGACACAGATCGAACAATAACAAAACCGGCGACAACAGAACAAACAGAAACGCAAACAACTACTGATACGACCGAATCAACACAGTCTACCCGTACAAAATCAGGAAGGAATGTTCACTGGCCAACAAGTACCGAACCTACATTACATATTAATGCTCATTCACCAAGGCATTAATCTGGGGGGAGGTATTGTGGACTCTTCTAATTTTCTAACCTTCTCCAACCTTAAAAAAAGCATAATCCATATTATACGCCTAAACCTACGGCGAATAACGCTCAACCAATAAAAATGCAAAGAATCGAATCAAGCAATTCTATTGGTAGATCGCCTCCCAAAAGCAAGAATTAGCCAAAATATCTTGAGCCACTTTGAAAACCCAAAAGGTTATAAAAAGGAGAAAAAGACAACCCCAGTCAGTCAGTCTAGCGAACTCCTACGATCGATTGCCCTAATTAATCCACGACATTCAAAAACAGAATTTTACCGCGCATTTTGGACTTCCACTTCAACTGACTCACCTGAAACACTCAACGAACAACTATCTCAAACTTTGAACAATATTTCTTATGCACATTGATTTATTCATTACTAAAAATAAAAATACGAATCACGAAAAACAAACACAGACACGTTCAAAAGGTAGACTACTTTAGCAAACTTTACCAAAAAACTCTTATTATATATTTCAACACAAACACAAAATAACAAACATAACGACACAGAGACATCCAACATTTCAGCAACATTTACAATTATACAATTACGCAACAATACAAATATTAACCTTGTTTGTAAATATGTAATTGTATATAAAAAGTTTTATTTGTTTAGATCTATAAATGTCTCGTTTTTACTTTGTTTGAAATCTCATGTTTGTTATATATTTGTTTGGGACAAGGTTTAGACACACAACCGATCCGAACAAAATCCTTCTGATTAATTAAATGAACCAAAAGTCCCAACAATGGTGTTAGAGGATTGGTAGTAATGATAATATTAGTAGCTAATAGCTATTGTAAATGGTAGAAGTGATTAGTAATGTTGGTGGAATGATAATGATAAATGTAATTATTGTGATGGTAGCTTGAACGAGTGGTTGTTTTTTTTTTTTTTTTTTTTTATCCGTTTGGTATAAATTCTGATAATAGGTATTTATTCTCATGCCTACAGTTGGAAATTATCTATGATCTTCTGTTTTTAGTAAATTCTTTTCTGGGGTATGAGATATTATTGCTACTTTTTCGTGTAGGCAAAGTAGGCATTTTTTTGTAATGTTGCTGTAGGCAGGTGCTTTTTTTCATTATTTTCCAGCTTATTCTTGGTGTGATATTTCTGTCTTTTAGTTGTCATATGTATCTAGATAGTGTAGTGCTGTGCGAGTATTTTCTGTTGGTGACCCAAAGGTTGTGGTTGTTTTTCCTCTTCTTGAATGAACCCTCAGTGGCACTGATGGAATACATTGTGCTGTTGTTTGCACTTACTGTAAGAGTTCTGAAAGCAAAGGAAGTAGTTGTCACAGATTACTTCCACAACACAAAGAAAAATCACTGTAAGTACAGACTCGAATATTGGGGGGCAGAAAGAAATGCTGAAAACTCGATTCGCCGGTACTATCTCAAATCACAATGCATGTAACCAGTCAGAAAAATAACTCACTCTCTGTAGCCAAAAATCCCCAAATTTTCTGCTCTCAAATCGAGAACACCAACTGCTTTTATTGGCAGAACCAATTTTTTTCATTCGTCGACAGCTGGGATAGGATGTTCAGTAATTTGCATATCAAAATACTTTTATAGTGACTCCTGTGACGGACTTTTTTTTTTTTTTTAATTCAAATATTCCATTTTCAGCATGTTATGTGGAATACGTGCCCTTTTGTTTGGTAAGTAATTTTCTTTTTTGACACTTTTTCCATCGTAGAATACACGCGATGCGCTGTCGCTTGGTTTGACGAGGTAAGTTGCCGTTTTCTTCGCTATACTTACCTTGGCTTTATATATTGTATTCGTATGTTGGCAATTTCCCTGGAGTGGACATGTTCTATTTCTGCAGTTGCATTTTGGATCCTTGGTTTCATTTTCGTAGGTTGTAGTTTACTTGTGATGTGTTTCATCCTTCAGGACTTAATCGGGCTAAATTTGTTATGTTCATATGACTGCACATGTGCATGAACAAGGGGTGCTGCTAGGAATGGTGAAATGTTGTAAGAGCCAGGTTGCAAATTTACTGTGGATGACCTTGCAATCAAAATATATATATCTCCCTCTCTCTCTCCATATCTATATAATAAATGCGAATATCAGTGTCACAGTTTTTCAATTAAAGGGACACATATCTGATTTCATAGCTCATGTTACAAAAAATTTGTATTCCCAAGATTTCATTCCAGTGATATTTTTTTTTTTTTTTTTTTTTTTTGCAACAGTTTTTTTTACAATAACATATTTTATAACTTGGAAATTAATTTTGGAATCCAGCAAAAGCCACCCATGAAATAAAAATAAGTTTGTATGAAAAGTAAGGGACTACATACATCAAATTGTCTTTAAATTGAGTATCAGCAGAAGAATTATCATTGAACTTTTAAAAGGTAAGCTTAAATATTTAAAAGGTAAGCTTAAATATTAATGCAATACTTAAATTCTTCTGTAGTTTATTGTTGTGTATCGCATATGGCAGCACTATGACTCACAAAAAGTTGCAATCAAAATATCCAAGGCTGCAGTGAGGAAAAGAAAGTCCCATGCTTAAAGAAAACCCTGATCAAATGGCAACTAGGAAAGCTTCCAGTGCTGAGAATATGCAGAGGCTTAGGGACTCTCAAACTCCTGAAAAAGCTGAAGGCCTAATGAAGAGCCCTCTGCAGGAGCTAGTTTAAATGTCACCCAATAGAGAGGCTTTTATGCTAGTGTAATATATACACACACCTCTCTCCTGCATATTTAGTACTAACTTTCTAAATATTTATATTCTTCCTCTTACTATAGAATACAGATGAGACTCTTATGCTAGTGAATGCAGCTTTTATTTGTGTTTTATGGACTAAATATTGACAATTAATGTGGTGCCAGTACTTGTGTATTTTCTTCATTTGTTTTGACATTTTTCCCAGCTCACTTCTTTTTTATGTTAATCTTATTTTGCCAGAATCATGCTTGTGGCTAAATACTGACTGTCTTGTGAGTTTGAACATAGAATTTTTTCATCATAGTAGACCCATTATATTAGTATTTTAAGGGAAATTCAAATTTATGTTGCACTTTGTATAAATCCACTGCAAGGTATTAACTATAGTTTTTAATAGGGATAGATATAATAAGCTGAAACTAGTATTATGTATTACTCATATAAATAGTAATATACCCTGAAATCTTTTTCAACATTGGTTAATGCCAGTGTTATTGTGAAATCACCAATTTGTATGATAAAATTTGACACTAAGTGTGGATTGATTTGTAGCAAGTAAGGCATAAGCAGCAAATCTGCTTGTTAATTGAAACTTGAAATTGATCTTGCCAATTTTGTGTCAGACTTGAAAACTAAAATTTCAACATAATTCACATTCTTTTTTATTTGTTTGCAGAGTAAGAATACCTGCTACTTTTTGTATTAGGTTTATTCAGATTTTTATTTTATTTTTCTGATCATAATGTATTTTATCTTTTCTAATGAATGAAACTGGCAAGTCTTTGTGAATATATAGGTTGACATAAAATTTTTTAAAGCTATCTTTTGTACAATGTTAGAGAAACCTTAGATGTGTGTTTAGCATTTGCCCATCCTTTAAAATACTTGTGCAATCCATCAACTGTAGTACAGTGTTTACAAGCCTGTGGCAGAATTGAAAATCTAGGAAAATTCATTCCACAAAAAAGGAACAGTAATTGAGGTTTTAACATTTATATTTTTTCTGTTTGCACAGAAGAGAAAAAAGGTTATTTTTGCAGTGGAAAGTCTCAAGTGATTTTAAAAAATGTAATTATGGCAGGATTCAGGATAGCTTTCAAGTGTTTTTAAGACAATTTTATTCTGATGCATACTATGTGAATTATAACTTTAACCTTTAAGAAACTATCTATGATGATCAACATAATTAAGAAGTTCTGCTGTTTCACATTTTTTTACACACACACACACACACAGTTTTTTTTTCTGTGTAAGTAAAGTGCTTTTTCTAATTTCTGATGTATTTTTTCTATATTATGTTTAATTTTTATTTACCTTTTTGACCAGTTACTCATTTTTCCTAAATACCATAATTAAGGATGAATATTAAAAGAAGGTATTGAAAAGAAATACTTGCAAATTAAAAAAAATATTTTGTTGCTTGGTCATTTGGTTAGATTTTGGGAACTTTTGCCTTCTTCTACTCCTTCCTTGAATGCTTATTTGCCTAACCTTGGAAAAACATCCCAGTTTGGTCAGCACATGATGCCAATTATTAAAATCAGGAGCATCAGTGGAACTAAGCAAACTGTATTTCTTATTAACCCAATTCAGACAATGGATTTTGTTCTTGATGGTAACAGCAGTTGAAGACGTGGCAGAATATTGGAATAAGGGAGGAGAAATGATGGTATTTTTAACCCGATTGAAATTAAAATAAAAATATTTAAGAGATAGCTCTAGAAAAATTATAAGCAGAAGTGATGTTTAAGAAGAGACAAGTTAGAAATTTTATCTTTCTTTCCTTTTAAGAGGAAAGACAAGAGAGAAATGAAAAACATTTGCTTGCAAATACAAATCAGATTAGAAAATACCAATACTTAAATATGTTACAATTTAAAATTTTGAACTTCTATGTGATTGTTTTTATGGTTAAATTTCTTTGGGTAACCAACTTTGCCTTTTATAACTTAAAACATTAGCTTTATTATAAAAGGCTTCAATCTCAGATTATAAGTCTAGATTTGTTGAAATAGGTTTATATATTTCAACAAAGTTTAATGAAAAGTTTCAAACTTAGGTGCATATGAAATAAAGTATTTTGTTAAAAATTTAGATTATGAATTTGGATATATTTAGAGGACAAAAATATTTTTAGTGAATACAAAAGTAAAAAAAAAAATTATAAAAATTTCAAGACTTATCATTTCAAAACAAGATAAGTTTCTGGTAACTCCATATATTACTTTGACTTGTATCCCCCTTATTATCTTGATCACTTTTTTGTCTGGTGTTTGTCAGCCTTGTCTATCTTTAAAGAGCTTAAAAGAAAATCTCTTTTGTTAACTCTCATTACAATTAGAAAAAGTAAAAAAAAAACAAAAAAAAACTGAAGAATATGCAAGAAAACATTTGAATAAAATCTGGTGAATCATGGAATTGGGACAATACCTTGTCTCTGAAACTTCATATAATGCTAGGAAGTGCAGGAAGAGTACTAAAATGTTAAACAAAATAACAAAGATAAGAATATCTGTCCAAATTTATGAATTGACATTATTTCATTTTAGAACTTCACTCAGAGTTGCATATGAATTTACTTTTGATGAGTATTTTAATTACCCAAATGAGTGTGTTTTTGTCCTAAGTAATAATACATTTAACATTTTATTTAACTTTGAATTAATGTTCAAGAAATGTTGCTTTGTATTGACTTAACTCTCTAAACAAATCAAGGTTTTACTGTTTTTTTCAATTCTTCAACAATTTTTTTTCTAATTCCCTTCTTCAAGTGCCACTTTATCCAGCATACAAATACAGAAGTCATTGCTCCCATTTTATATTTTTCTTTTCTTTCTTTTATCCGTTATCATTTTTTTAGCCTTCAAACTATTTTCTTTTCTATTTTCCATATCTTATGTGCATATTCACTTATTCTGATAATAATTATCATGCACACACACACACACACACACACACATTTTATGCTTTTTCCAACTTGTGATTTTACTACCTGCTTACTCTCTTAGAATGTTTTCTCTCTTTCTCCTCCTCCTACCTTCACTTTTTGTAGATGTTTACTAAGCACAGTCTGGCATAATAAGTTATAATAACTGAGTTTCCAATGAGAATCATACTAGCAATGTTTTGCAAGACTATTTTACTAATTGAAATCACATCTTCAACCCTGATGTAAATTGTTCTTTTAACAAAACTTTTCTTTTTCTTTTCACTCACTTATTTCCTATTATTATTCTATCCCCATTTCCCTCCTACAGCCTTGACCTTTTTCTGCTTTTTTTTCATATCTCTTCAGCTTACTCTCTTTCATCATCACTCTCTCAGAATAAAATTGCTATTATTAACCAAATGATGTTTGTAAAATTTTCAGTATATATTTATAATATGTGTTTTTCCGATTATAATATTCTTAATAAAAATATTGATAATTTGTTTTGAGAGTGCCAAATTTTATTATACAAAATTATTTCTAAATAAATTGAAACCATCTGATTTCTCTTTTGTGGCTATATCTTTCTTATGGCAATCTTTGTTTGAAATTAAAAAAAATAATTAATAACATCAATAACTTTATAGAGCAGTAGATATCCATTTATCTTGTGGGATAATGGTAGCACCTGTTTGGTCAAAATTCAGTTCTTTTGTAAGCAGCATCTGCAGTCATTTAACATTCCAATTTTTGCATGCCAGTCTCAGGTGTGACAGATAAAGCTGGAATGTAGAATTAAGGTCTGAGATTGCTCTCTCTGCTTTTTGCATTGTTTTCTGATCTGCAACTGTTGGTTTTGCTATTCACACACTTCATGACTCCTTAAACAGCTTGGCATCAGCCACTTAAATTGCTTACTAGCTGTTCCCAGCTACCAGAGTCAATGCCAATGAGTTTCAGGTTCACCTTGCAAATGTCTTTGAAGATGGGCAATCTACAAGATGGTATCCCATGGCCAGCTCACCATACAGGATATCTTCTGGTCATTCATTCGTTGTTTGTGACACTATCATCAAAAACAACATTGACAGAAAAGATGCACATTCAAGGAATCTGCTTGTCTCAGTAGAACAGTGTTGGAAACTTTATCTCTCCATGTGATGCCAAAGGTTACATTATAGGCAGTGTAGATAGAAGCTTTTCAGGCAGCCTGACATGTGCAGATTTCACTGCCATGAAACAGAGCACTCAGGACATATGGAAATTTTAGTTTGGTGTACAAATTTTGCTCAATTTGGCTGTCACTGCCACTGCTTTGGTGATGCATTTGTCAATTTCCATGTGATAGGTTGTTGGTGATGGTAGAGCTTAGGTATGTGAAGATATCTGTGACTTCAAGCACCACATCATCAATGCTGATTGATGGAAATGAAGAAACATCTTGACCCATGACATTTGTTTTTTATGTTAAGAGTCAACCCAAATTTCTTAGAGGCATAGTTTAACATTGTTTGTTATGTTTAAGTATAAAGTATACACCTTGAAATTGTCTAAATGTGAAGGACATAAAAGTGTCACCATTAGGGGTGACTACACATTGCATGTTCTTGTGAAAGAAGTTGATTCTGCTCAGCAATTATGATGAACAAGTAATTTCATGACTAACTGAAATAGACCTCAGATCATCAGAGCGATTAACAAAATCATACTGTTATAATGGATACATCATATCCAAATGAAAATAGCGTCCATAATTCATTAATATTTGATGTGTAAACCTTTACTTTCAATAACAGCTTGACATATTTTGCTACATGAGCAAATTAATGTCTTGCATTCATTAAAAGATATTTTCTCCCATTCTCCTTTCAAATTAGTCCATAGTTCAACGTTTGTTGGATTCTTTTCCTTAGCTCTTTCATTTAGTAACTTCCAAACATTCTCAATGAGATTCATGTCTGGGCTTTGAACAGGCCACTCCA